>JAMKCH010043333.1:0-56315 GCA_023653785.1 Ophioderma brevispina
TGTATTCTTTCCAGTATTATCTATGATTCTTTCCAATCATGATCACGTGACTTTGGTCACTTTTTAAGGGATCACATTAGAAGTTGCTCTGTACATTAATCTGAAAAATACGACAATTTCTTTTCATTTTGAGGCAAAACACAAACTTTTCTTTCACGGTAACGATCAAAAGTAATTTATTCCAAATTTTTGGTTATATCTGTTTGTTTAAGCTCTACTATGCATGACTTAAGGGCCTAAGTATTTGGAAGTGGGACATTCATACACTTTGTGGGGGTGACCTGCAAAATTGAATGACATTTTTTTTATATAAAATCTGGTGTCAACACTAATTTGCATGATAGGCCTACTTAAAGTGACATGAGGAGATTTTTTTAGGATACAAATTTCTCTCAAATTGCACTGGATCGGTTGTAGACCACCTACTGAGAACGTTTGGAGGGTGTATTGAACAAACAAGTACAAAAGAAAACCGCAAAGCTGGTTTTGAACCTGGTTCCCATCGCAATCGTTCCCATAGAACACCATGTTTTGAATTCCTGTCATGCACGACAGAAAATACTAAATCATCATCTTATTGCATAAAGACGGCGTATTCGGCTTATTCACTTCAGGTGTGACTAAACATTGGTAAGCATTCCAAATAGGTTGGCCTATGCAAAAAAACCCTGGGTAGAAAAAATGGGGCGCTTTTTCCGGAAATACAAAGGAAAGAATTTAGTATTCTGCCACAGGGTACGAATTCGGCAACGTTAACGGAATAAACGCATGTTAAAGGTGCCGAATTTAGTGGTGGCAGAATGAACTTTAAATCATCCAGACAAACAAGTAGTTGACAGGGAGATCAGAAGACCGAAAACCAAGAAGATGGACAAGAACTTGAAGCAGAGACTGACAAAAATAATTCCGGAGGCGGGGCCGGGGATCGCAAATACACAGTTGAGGAACTTGACAAAAGTGGGAAGATCATTATAAGCAGAAGACAGGGGAGGGAGAAGAGCGATACTTACAGGAAGAGATCATCAACGATCATCAAATGCGCAGACCAACTCCACAGTTGGCTGCCACATAGGCATTGAAATAATTCCTACATGGAAGGGGGGCAGGAACAGAACATATAAATCTCCAGGGTTTCCAGGAAATGTAGTAGCTCAGGAAGAAGAAGTTACTTCGACCACCTCAAATGCAAGCACCTGTAAAAGCCCACAGAAGAGTCCTGCTAAAGTAGTAAAGAGGTTGAACACCAGTGATACCGAAGCATCAACCTCTGGCCAATCAAACAGCTCATGTTCCCAACCAGCTGCAAAGAAGAAGAAACCGAGCCATTCCAGCAACATCTGTGCCATCTGTGGCGTTGAATTTAATAGCGAAGCAGATATGGCCATTGAAAACGCCTACTGGCTCAATTGCCAATATAAAGGAAAGGGGAAAGGTAAAGGAGATGGCAGTAAGGTTGGGGGGAGGGCGAGTTGTAATTACTGGGTTCACACATCTTGTGTGAGCGTGTACTACCCTCAGACCAGGTCTGGTCAACTCGCCTTAGACAGGTGGGCTCCGGGCCACTTTTTTTGCCCTAGGCATTTTCCCGCTGAGTAGTAGTCACTGTTAAAAAGTATTTGTTTAGGCCCATTTACGGAAATTCCCGGCAGTAGTTTACAAGAAAATTGTCGGGTTTTTTCCGTACAAACACAGAGAATTTTAAAAAATCACAAATTTTACAAAACGTGTTTTCTGAGAAATTGCGATTGAAAATCTACCGGGACATTTCATGCCTATACCATGAAAGTAAGCATAAACTTTAACCCTAACCCCACAAAATCTCACAAAACCACACCAGTGGTACATATTGTGAGACTTTGTGAGATTCAGTGATTAAACACTCTGCACTAAGCTATTTGTGAGATTTAGTGGTTTACGATGCATGGACACCAGTGTGATTCTGTGAGATTCAGTGATTTAAATATAAGTTAATTCTATACTGTGAGCTATTGTGAGATTCAGTGATTTCCTAGTCAAGAATGAAATGTGTGATTTTGTGAGATTCAGTGATTTATATGTGATAGATATCCTTCGCTGTATGGTTTTGTGAGATTCAGTGGTCCCCTTGGGAAAGTGCCTTTGTGGGGTTAGGGTTAAAGAAGCAGTTTTACTTTACTATTTTGAAGAAAACATCAGGAAGTTTAATATTTAACATAACTCAGAACTGAAATTTGAAACTGCAATTATATCCTCTTAATTAAGCTACAAAGTTACACGTTTGTAGGTGAAAATGAAAATGACGCATATTGCAAAATACAACGCAAATTACATTGTTAATTGTTAGTATTGCTGGAATGGCTCTGCTTCTTTGAAAAACCTTTTGCGAGGAACGATAGAAATACGAAATATATCTCTATATGAAATAGTTTAATTAACGATCGGCAAAATAGAACGCCGTATAAAACGTGTATAAAAAAAAAAAAAAAAAAAAAAAGAATGATGAATTTTGACAAGACGACGGTATGTGAAACACAGGAAAACGTCAATAGTATGAAATCATGGCCAATCACCAGCCTCAAAAAGTGAACGGCATTATGCTGACTAGAGGTTGACTGGATGTTTTGGATAGCTATTTAGATTTTTGGCATATTTTGGTAAGTGGTACGCTACTTAATTTTGACATCCAAAAGTGATGGACTATTTGGGCTTTGAGCTAGCCAAGATATAGAGACTTTAATGAGGTTTAACTACAGGTTTTGATTAATTTAGTTGTTCTGGCCTATTTTGGTAAGTTGAATTGACAATCTGTGTTACATTTTTTTTAAACTAAAAGAAAAATACGATATTTAAAAAAAAAAACAGTTTGTTTTTTTTAAAACTCGATTTTTGTGTGAGTTTGAGACGTTCTGGCCAATTTTTGCAGGTTATAGGCCTATCCACTCTGAATTAAAGGGTAACAAAACCCCTTTTGTCCTGTAGGCCCTATTTAGCATTCTAAGTACTGCTAAGGCTCTATAAAGAACCTTAGAGTTCTATGAAGAACCTTCAAAATTTAAATAGGCCTCGGAACGTTCTTTTTGTAAGTGTTTACGTGAACACGTACAAAGAGAACGTTGCTAGCCTATTTAAATTTTAAAGGTTCTTTATAGAACCTTAGCAGTGCTTAGGATACTAAATAGAGGATGTATGTTGAATCTTTATTTCTAAGTGTACTGTATTAATAATTCACATTTAAACATTGTTACTGTGTTGGATTGTATTACAAATTTGCTTTAAATCACGCTGTGCGTGTTTTATTTGCTGATTGTTTAAAAAAATAAAATTAATTTGTTGTGCGCCACCAACACTTCAAACAGTGTGGACTTTCCTTTTACAATTTTTTTTTCAGATAAGCCATTTCAGGTGATCCCTGACTTAACTACCTTGACATCATCCACCTCTAGCTCTTAGTCTTAATGAGCATGCGCGGGTTTCTGGTCACGTTGTGCGTCATACTTTCTGCCACGGTACGCGTGACGTGTGTCTGTTTATTGGAACTTATGGGATTTCCCCTTGTCAAGCGTTCGTCATACACTTCCGGGCTTACAATATCGTTCAATCGAGCAGGTGCGCTCCATCCAGCGGTATACATTACCGCTCGATCCGGCGTACCGCCGCATTCCCCCACCACAGCAATTTACAATTTGCTTTGGACCCTGTGTTGAATGAAGAGATCAGTAGAAATTACTAACATAATAACTACAACCCAAGAATAACATGAAATATTCACTATAACCATGATGAGGTAAGCAGAGAAAAGGTTCGAGAATAAAGGAGCGGACAATAATCTCGCTCAATCGAGCGGGTACGCTCCATCCAGCGATTAGTGATCAACTGCTCACCTCGGAAAACTTCGCCAACGAGGGCGAAAGCCCGAGGGTGAGCAGTGATCTAATTAAGGAAAGTTTTAGTTTAAATTTACTATTTGGTATCCCTACAGCTGCATTGAACTCTTACGTAAATTTTATTCCACAGCACCAGTAGCAAATTATGTCTCTATCTGCTTTTCTGGTTAAAGAAAGTCTCCCCATGTACAACCGAATGGCACTAGAAATTTTCGTCGACTGACCTGGAATGTGTCAAAGGTTAGCAAAGGTCAGAGTTAGACGTTGGCAGGACGTTTCAGCGTAGAATGCATGTACTCCATGTACGTGCGTAGTAGCATTTAAGAGTTAAAAAAAAATATTTTTTCGCACGGAGCTTTTAGTACACCGAGAGGCGATTTTATTCATTGGATTTTGACACGACAGAGATAACAAACTGTGATTAGGGTGAATATTCGATCTCAGGATATTCTCAGGTATTTATATAATAGAATTCGTTTCGAGGTCAAATACTTCAAATATATGGGAATGGGGGAATAGGCGTGGGAAAAAAAATCCCGCAGCCTATTCATTTGTACATTGGTAATGAATACTAAAGCATTTGAATACACTTTTTCCCAACCTGCGCTGCGCGCTCGAGGGCTGGTTCTGAACGGACTATAAAATCGCTGTCAGAATTTCTCCGGCAAAGCCTACACCGCACGCAATGCATTATCAAATAAATCGCGGGTGTTCGGCACACGCCACCCGACCAATTACAAGTCGCGTGACGCTTGCCAAGAGTTTATTTGTGTGCTTCCGGGTTGGCGCACATCACCTGCGCGTACTGCAATTTTTCCTTGAGAATTCTGGCAGCGATTATAATCCAGCGATTTCTGGACGGCTCGATCCAGCGTCCCGCCGCATGCAGCGGTCCCTTGATTCTAGTACAGGGAACCGTTTGACGTCGTTTTTGACATTGGTCGTCGGCAAACGACGTAAAGGCCATAATGCATTGAAGTAAGCCTTAGCAATCAGCACTGTATTAAGTAGGGACTTGCGACGCGCGCTGCGTTCGGAAGTCAATTACACTAAAAAATAACCCTATGCCGCATTATTTATCATGCACCTACTTGTGCTTGTTATTTATCTCCTGCCATTCTGTTTCTCGATGAAAATAAATATTAAGTCTGTCTTTTGGAGATTTCGTGTCGGAATTCGTGCTACACGATTTGACTTATGTAATGTCGTCAGACTAGAAATGAGGGCGATTCGTAATGTGAAAGGCAAAAGAGAATATGATTCGTCTGACATGCCCAAATTTCAGTATGACTCCGTTGTTAGGACCAGCCGACACCCTGACCGTTGGTGGCGACATTCAACTCTATTTCATCTTGAGTAGTTTTTTTTTGTGGTGTTGCTAGGGTCAATAATTCCTGATGAATCATACAATTCCTACTTACACCCTAATTTGGGTGCATTTATTTGTGCCTCTGTCCACTGACCATGTCCAAAGAGAGGCCACAATTGTGTTGACAATCCTTGTCCCTTGTGTTCCCTGTTCACTCCTTGCACGCCAAACTATTTGCTTTATCCTTGGCAAAACACACAGCCCATCTTTCAGTGAGCCCAATAGTTCAGTGCAGTTGCCAGCTAGTGGTCACAAGTTTTGGAGCTCATCCGGTGCTTAACAAGAATTCATTTTTAAGACACATTTTTTCACTATAACTTGTTATTTCTAGTCCTAGTTAGTTAAACAACCTTTCCACCACTCAAATTAAATATATTCTTTCTCACCAACACATTTTGAATTTTGTTGATAATTTTTTTCTTTTTTCTGATCTTTTCCTACCGTTGTACTAGCTTGATCGAGCGTGTGGTCCCGACTGATTTATATTTGATCGAATTTGATGTTTACATGTGTTCATGAATGGCTCACCCGCCGGGGCCGGGACATGACCCTTTTCCAAAGTATATCTCGACGCTTGTTCTGTGGACGTCAGCTTTGTTTTCCCTCTGAAACTTTCAAGATAATAACACAAGGTAATATCAACATGAATCAGAATTCGGAAACGCGAACAACAACCCTTAAATGACTTACTTTCCCTGCTGAATTATATCCGGATGATTTTTATGTACAACCGTGCCGTAACATCGACCATGCGCCAACTCGACCGATGCCAACTCGACCAATATATTCCACTAGGCGGTCCCGTTTTTCGCGATCACCTGGTTTCACGATCACCTGGCTTGACTGACCCTTGGGTTTCGCGGTTCCTTTGACCTTGAATGACCCCTGCTGACCTTGTCATGACCTTTAAAATTTTCGGCATCACCTCACCCGCCAAGTTTCATGTCCATAACCAACGTTTACCCCATTTGACCCCTTTGACCTTGAATGACCCCTGATGACATTGTCATGACTTCCTAGATTTTTTGTCAATCAACCCCACCCTCCAAGTTTCATGTCCTAACACACCAATTGACCCTATTTGACCCTACCTTTTTTGACCTTGATGACCCCTGAGACCCTTGTCCATTGAATTTAACATTTCGGCATCACAATGAACCCCACCCACCAATTTTGCCTGATACACAAAAGTTTACCCCATTTGAACCTGAATGACCCCTCATGACCTTGTCATGACTTCAAAATGTCACATCAACAATCACCCCCCCTCCAGTTTCCTGTCCATACACCGTTTACCTATTTGGCCTCCTTTGACCTTGAATGACCCCAATGACCTTGTCATGACCTTCAAATTTCGGACATCCAACAATCAACCCCACCACTTTCTCCAAGTTTTTTCTGCCCTACACCACGTTTCCCCTTTGACCCTTTTTCCTTAAAGGACCCTGATGACCTTGACGTGACCTAAAGGTCTTCGGAAAGTCAAGGGGCAACCACCCACCAATTTCAGGACAATTTGTGACCCTCGGTGGTCCCGTAGAACATAGACTTTGACCTACCCTTTGACCTTTGAATTACCCTCTAATGACCTGTCGTGACCTTCGACAATTTTCAGCATGCAATTACCCAACCTCCAAGTTTTCGGTCCATACACCAAACGTTTACCCCATTTGCCCCTTTGACCTTGAATGACCCCGATGACCTTGTCCGTGACCTTAAAGGTCTTCGGAAAGTCAAGGGGCAACCACCCACCCAAGTTTCAGGAACGTGTTACCCTCGGTGTCCGGCAAAGGACTTTGACCTCCCTTGACCTTGAATGCCTCTAATGACCCTGTCGTGACCTTCGAAATTTTCGGCATCGACAATTGACCCCCCCCGCCAAGTTTCATGTCCATATACACCAACGTTTACCCCATTTGGACCTTTTTTTGACCTTTATGACCCAATGACCTTTGATCCCCTGACCAATACAAACTGCGGTCTTCGTTTCGGTCAAGGGGCCCCCACACACCAAGTTTCAGGAACGTGCGACCCTCTGTCTCCGAGCAAATAGACTCGGTCCATTTGACCTCTTTGACCTAGCCTGACCCCCGATGACCTTGATCCACTAACCATTCGAACTTGATCTTGCCGGGTTTAAGCTACACCCACCCACGGACCAAGTTTCATAACCGTGCGACCCTCGGTCTCCGAGAAACTAGACGCGGTCAGACACACAGATAGACAGACAGATATACAGACCACCGGTATTCAAAGTCTGACTCAGAGATTTTTCGAATATGCTTTTTTTGTGTAATAATGAAAAAAAAATAGTCAACTAGAACAAAGATACTCACCTAAAATGCCCACTTCCGAATTTGATGAATCGATTTTTCGTTTTGAGCAGTAAACATTTATGTGTATCTTTATGTCCATATGATCTGTTGTCTACAAAAATTCCGGATCCGTGAATTTTTAACAAGTCTGTGATTTTTCTCTATGAAGGAATTCGATTCAAGCTAAGCAATTTCACACAGTGATTATTAGATGGACAGCATTATGTACATGCCAAAACACGATTTTTTTGGAAATTGAGGGCGCCCTCCTCATAAATCTCTGGGGAGTCGGCCTATTATTATAGATGGTCAGACCAATTACACTCTGAGTACATAATGTTTGAAATGATTTCGAACAATTTGGCTGCATGTTGCGCTGCTTGACGGTCCACTGCTGTTGACAGCGATTAAACCCAACGAGTAAAATATACACGCGCATACGCCCGTGTAATAATATAATCTACACCGACATTTATTATAGCGCCTTTTCACAGGAAATCAAAGCGCTGGTTGCCTATTATTATGACCTCCCTTCAGGAATCGTCACAATAATTTCGCTTCAACACCTATGCCGCAGCCGGCCAAGCTCACATGCCTATAAGCCCTTATATTGTAATATCCCCATAACAGCTACCCGAATATCGCTTGGGTCGACGAATCAAAGTGAGGTAAAGTGCCTAGCCCACGTGGCCACACATTGGCCACACGGGGCTCGACCACAACATTTGGATCATAAGTCGGCAGTCATATCACTGACCACATGGGCCCTCCGTGTACACATTGTACAGGTCGCACACGCCGGGACTGGCGTACGCTTTATTGCAAACAATTGTTGCGCGACCTATAGCTTGGGTCAATTTTTTGTTTTTTTTTTTTTTTTTTTTTTTTTTTTTTTTTTTTTGTTTTTTTTTTTTTTTATTTTTTTTTGTTTTGAACTTAGGTATTTTTCCAAGAAATAGCCCCAGAGACGTCCCCATTCTGAGAGCTTCCAGATATGCACTCACATAATCGCATTATTAAATTACTATCATGATTGATTGATTGGTTGGTGATGGGGTGATGGATGGATTGATGGATGGATAGTTTGACAAATATGAAATTTGTCTTTCTAGAAATATTGTTATGTTGAATTTGTTTATTTGATTTTTTTATTTATTTGCATTATTATTTGTTTCCTATTTTATATTTACAAGTGCAAGTATCTCCAGAAGAAAAAGAAGGGCGTAGGAACTGGTGTAAGGGGAGAGGTGGTGCATTTTTCTAGAATTTTTTATTTGATTTGGTTTGTTTTTGTTTGTTTGATGTCCGTTTTTGTTTTGGTTTTTTAGTTTTTTTTATTTGGAATAAATAATTTTATTATATTTCCCTGGATTTTTTAACATGCGAGTGCCGAGTAGTTCCCATACGCCCGTGATAAGCACTCCGAAATATTTTTTTTTAGATTCTCAGAAGCCTTGTCCCTGAATTTCTATCGGCACTTTGTAAAATGTCCCATACCGCCTGAGAGCGTTTGTAACGATGCACGGAATAACAAAGAACATACTTGTACTTGTAGAGATGTTTTATTAAAAAAAAAAAAAAAAGGGGGGGGGGGGGGGGGGGGGGGTAAATTATCGGAAGAGCCCCAGAATTAGCCTCAGATCAAATTTTCCAGGCCCAGATGCCATCTCATCCACAGTAACCAACTGGTCCCCTCCCCATCGTAGTTTGAAACATTTTATGACCTTTTTTGACTATCCAGTTTTTTCAAACTAAAAAAAAGTGTTCCATTTTGTTATCACATTAGCGAGGTTTAGATATGCGATGCATATATACTTGTGCGCACATTATCGAATTCCTTTGTGGCAATTTACCTGACCAAGCTGGACAGTGGACAATCACTTTTTTGTCAATTATCAACAAAGAGAGCATTGTAAAATTGTCAACTTTATATAAAATTACTAAAATACTCATCAATGTAACTCGACTAATATACAATCGATTTCAACAATTGGTACTTTAAATAAGACTAATTTCATTCCACTTATAATACTAGACTATGTTTTAACATTTTTACCCATAAAAATATTGCAAAAAGCAACACATTTTCACATCCAGTAACAAGCCACAAGGTTAAGCTATCAAGAACTGTACAGTAGGTACAGTTGCCCGTTCTCTAGATAGCAGCAGAGGGTGTTTTGAACCAATCCCATAATGCATTGCAATATGCCTATTCTGTACTGTACTAAACACAAGTCATGCATGTCAGTGATTCGGGATAAAATGTGTAAAGAAGATTAAGGGGCACAAAACAGCTGACCTTTCATGATTATAATTTAAAAAAAAAAAAAAAAAAAAAAAATATCCAGTTTTTCAAACATAAAAAAGTGTTCCATTTTGTTATCACATTAGCGAGGTTTAGATATGCGATGCATATATACTTGTTCGCAAATTATAGAATTCCTTTGTGGCAATTTACCTGACCAAGCTGGACAGTGGACAATCACTTTTTTGTCAATTATCAACAAAGAGAGCATTGTAAAATTGTCAACTTTATATAAAATTACTAAAATACTCATCAATGTAACTCGACTAATATACAATCGATTTCAACAATTGGTACTTTAAATAAGACTAATTTCATTCCACTTATAATACTAGACTATGTTTTAACATTTTTACCCATAAAAATATTGCAAAAAGCAACACATTTTCACATCCAGTAACAAGCCACAAGGTTAAAGGGGGATGGCCCGATTTAAGTTTATAAGTTTTTCATCTTGATAGAATGGCCTTCACCCCAAAACCCCATCGGTAAAGTTTCGCGCCGATATTTCAACCCGTTTTGATGTGAGATCTAAAAACATGATTTTGCAATCCCCATAGAGTACTCTGTAAAATTAATATTGGTCGACCAAAAAGGGGCACATTTTCGCTCATAACATCCAAACCAAACATCTTTTAGCCCTAAGATGTCAAAGGGTAAATGAGAAAAATAGTAGCTTTCTTCTGATACCAAAATTTTGACCACTTCCGGTAAAATCTGGGGTCACTGGGGACGAGGCTATTAGCGATCGGGCCATGGACCTTTAAGCTATCAAGAACTGTACAGTAGGTACAGTTGCCCGTTCTCTAGATAGCAGCAGAGGGTGTTTTGAACCAATCCCATAATGCATTGCAATATGCATATTCTGTACTGTACTAAACACAAGCCATGCATGTCAGTGATTCGGGATAAAATGTGTAAAGAAGATTAAGGGGCACAAAACAGCTGACCTTTCATGATTATAATTTAAAAAATCATCAAGTACATCAAATAACCTGAGTGCTAGTCTTTTTCAAAGACTTAACCTTAAGAGGGCATTATCTGAACTTTTTAGGGGGTAATATTTAGACCAGAATTTGTTTCTAGGGGTTCTAATTAAAGAGACACTGGCACATTTGAAAAATAGTGCGCCCTCAAGATTTTTTCAAAATCGATATTTTTGCATGGTTGTAAAGCTTTTATATACAAAAGCCCTCACCCGAAATGATTAAGACCAAATAAGCTTCCTTATGGGTAAACGGAACGATTTTGTAATTAGCGTCGCCGCGACGCGAAATTCAGCAGACGACGAAAATGGCTTTTAACACAAGAACACGCATGCCGTATGCATGTTTCCCACGCTATGCACACTGTTTGACCGGTCTATAACCTTTGTGGTTTTAATATCAGTGAGTACGAGTCAAAATATTCATGTAATATACACATTTGTTGATTAAAGTTATGGAAAACTTAAAAGTTAGCCTACAAATTACCTGGATATCTCTATCCTCATATCAATGTCCCTATCCAGTCCCTATCTGTTTTGGGGTATGTTATTTTTATGTGTAAAATACATCTCTGTTCTTCCAATGGCCTAGTCTATTATTTGAGAGCAAATTGAAGAAATTTCATATTTTGTGAAAATGTGCCAGTGCCGGTTTAAGACAAAACTTGTTTAAGGGGTAATTTTGCTCGTTTAGGGGATGCTTCGAAAAAATTGGTCACACATTTGTACATTGTCATATCTGAGTGATTGGGAAGCAAAATAATGATACTTTGGTAAAGTTATGTTTTGAATGGAGCAAAAATATCCTTAACATTTTTGACCCCCCCCCTAGTATACCGGCTGGAAATTTTGTATTCCACTTGTTGGGACCTAAACAAATTGGAACCCCATATATATATTTTCCAACCCCACACCAGAGTATTTATGAACACTCCCTAAATTAGCACTGTGAACTAGGAAAAAATACATATTTTATCCTTTTTCCAATTTATGCAGTTGAAATGAGAATGAAAACAAGTCTGATTCAAAAGCCTCAGGGCGTAGAAAGTATGCCATTAAAGCCACTATCAGCTTCACATGTAAACAAATCGCGCCCCCAGTCCATTTTTGTGCACGGTTGTATTGGAAATAGTTTGTCGAGACATGCAACTGACGGCGAGTGGCAAGCGTAAACACGCCGTATTTGTCAAGACATGGGGATTTTTTTAGCCTTGTTACGTAATAAAGCTCTTTCAAACTGCTTTCTTTAACTGCTTATGTGTCTGTTTTGTTTTTCACATTAAACAGTACTATAAGGGTGTTGATAGAACCAAACATAGCCAATTTTTAGAGACTGGTGGGCATTTTAATTTGAAAAACATGACTGATTGTGGCATTTTATGCAGATTTGTTTTGTAATGTTAAAAATTTGAATTTTTTAAAGGTTTTTAATTTTTATTTAAAAGTGATCATATTAATAATAATTTGTCAGATGATACGCTAGTCCGAGAAAGTGAAAACTAACCATAGGCTTAGCATATAAAAAGAAAATAGTATCAGTATTTAAACAAATTGCTTTTGTGATGTTTGTTTTGAATGTCCGCAATATACTAGCAAAACACTTTGAAAAACATTTTCCTACGTGTTCCTGCTTGTATTTCAATGATGATACTAAAACTAAACTTTCCATTGGACAAGTCACTAAATGTGACATTAGCACGGGTGTTTCACCCACCAATAAATGAACGTGGTTAGCTAATTTTATTTAGGATCTTGGTTTAACCATTGGTTCTTCCCTGGTTAACACAACGACTTCTTGGGGTGGCAGCTTGACACAATATGATTTATTCAACTTGCCTGTTTTTTGGTGGCGTTGTTTTTTCAATGGGTAAACCCGAAAGAGTCAAATATAGTGCAGGAATAGCTTACAACACTGAGTGAAAAAAAGTCTGTTCGAATGTCACAAGTATTTTATACAGCGAAAAATTGGATAGAAAAGGAAGAGAAAACCGTAAGTGTACTAAGATATGCTCTCCATTGAAAGGGATACAGCGATAATGCGGAGATCGAAAAAATGTGGAATTTTTTTTTAACTTATAATCAGAGCTTAAGTGTGTGACAATTTTCAGAAACTGCTTAATGATGAAAAAAACCACCAAATAGTGAAAAAATGAAGTTTAAGTATTTGTGGAAAATTTGGCGTACATCTCTCGCAATAGACATACAGCCACCGTTGTCTCAAAAAGCTGATTGTGGTTTACACCAGTACAGAATAAACAAAATCAATAATGGTTGTGGTGAGGTCAAATGTATTGATCATGGTGCACAAATTATGCACGCTGATGAAAATGTGATATTCACCGGGAAAAGGCTTTTTTGATCCTCAAGTCGGAATTTTGATAGCAGTACGTATAGAAATTACAGAATCAGATAAAAGATGATTTACAAAGTACTACCTGTGCTTTAAGGACACGGATTTCAAGCCAACCACTTGCAGGTAGTGTTCGCATATCCATGCCCAGTAACAACAATATTATAAAAATATGAAATTTGATGATTTTTTTCGATATGTTCGGATTAGCAAATCGCTGCTAATCCCTTTAAACTACGTGTTGTAGTTAAGTGTCGTACAGATGAGTAATGACTAAATATCCGATTTTTGTCCTTATTAGGTTGGCTTTGGTCCTATAAACCTTGTTAGTATGTTAGGATACCCAAATCTGGTAAGAGAGAAACATGCAAAAAATCAGGATTTTGATGATTTGTTGGATTTTCTGATTTAGAAACTCACTGATAGTGCCTTAATGAGCCAAAGAAATTTGGTGTGATTTCTAATATCGCCCATCTACTCTTTGTAAGGGTTTCTATCTCGATACCCCTATTTCCACTGCACCCCCGGATTTTCCCTGCCCCAATGGAGAAAGAGCAGAGTAATTTACCCCCAAATACGTGCACGACACCCAGGCCCCACCGTTGGACACCACCGGAAACAACGACAAAAACCAAGAAGACGGGGGCCACATTGAAGAGAATATTGAAAACGTGCGAGTGGTAAATAGTAGAGTGACTCTTTCCACCAGTGACGCGCCACCAAGGAATCAATCAGCCTTTTATACAAGTATAAAAAGTAAAAATTCCCTAAAATAATTACTTTCATACCCACAAAATGTAAATACATCTGCAAAATAATATAAAAATCATATGATTTGAATTACAGGCTAATATCACATTTTAAGTTGTAACTAAGGAACGTAAATGACTTCCTTTGATTTCAAAAATAATACAGTAAAACACTGCTTTCCCCGGCTATAAGTAGGGTTAAAGGTCAGCTAAAGCTGACGTAAGTAGGTTATTGTTAAAATGCACAAAAAACCTTTATTTTCTACCATAAATATTTGATTGCAATTGAAATTTTTCTCATTAGGTGTGAATTTTCATTTTTCACCGTTTTTCTTGTAATAGTTATAGTAGGCAAGATTTGCATGGTAAGCGGGAAAATAACTTATTGATTGGTGTTTGCTTTGTTCATTTTGAAACGAGTTCATGAGCTCGAGTGCATCATGCACTGCATGGTACATGGGGGATGGGTTTCTATAAAATTATTGGGGAAGAATTTAGTATTCAGCCAACAAGCCTACATGCTCAAAATTTCTCCCATATCACTAGATCGACATTCTAAAAGAGGGCGACTTTGAGTGGGTAGAGTAGTAAAAATGGTGGCCTGGTATTTTGTGAGGTTTATACTAAAAGAAATGAAAAAAAAAAGCACTCGAAAAAATGATCGCAATATTTGTTGTGTGTCTCTTTCCACTACTCGTTCTCTCTTTCTTGCTATCCTAGCTCCCCGCACGCTCTGACTTACCTATCCGTTATCTTACCTTAACTCGGGTGTCCATGTGAATTTTTTAGAAGTTTTTTAAAAACCATCTTCTTTAGTGATGTGTTTGAAAGAGCTTATCAAAACAAAGATACAAATGACACCAAATCACCGTAAATCGATATCCGTTCTTGAGATATAGAATATTTAAAGATGCGCAAAAATGCCATTTTTCGTCTTTTGAGCCAAAACATGAAATATGCACATTTGAGGGTATATCTAAAACTGTTGGTCAAATATGTGTATAGCAAAAAATACTATTATGCAAATTGTACTTTAAAATAGTGTGCATCCTACCAATTGCAGCAAAATTGGATATACCGTTTTTTCAGATATCTGCAGTTCAAATAAGCATTAAGCTCTTTCCAAAAATTACCACAATGCATGCGGTTTACAGTGTTCATTTTAGGAGGGTTTACATGCCCAAATGCCATGTACCTTTGCGGCGTGAATGTAAAAAGGTTTGCCTGTGCATTCAAAATTTTGTGTTTCATTCAGCAATTTTCAAGGTATTTCTGCTGTGGTGCATGTAACTTTATTTTTCCTAATCCAGACACTGGCGTTTAATGGCCCCAGTGGTATCCAAAGCCCATACAATGCCATGGAGTGTAAAGAACACTAGATTGTATCGGTAATTCTATGTAAATGTTGTTCTAAATATTACATTGTTGCTTCAGAATTGGTTCAACGGTTTTTATGAATAATTTAATCTAAACACAGCTATTATTTTGCTGATTATTGTTGCTATAAGTTGTTTACACTCTTATCTTGCCAATATGCATGCATGGTCCTATTCTCAATAGGAATAAGCATGGCAGTGTTGCCTTAGTGGAATAAAATAACTTGATTTACCAAATATACTTCACAACAACAAATTAAAATAAAAAACAATAACACGCAACACCTGCCATCAAAGACTACAGTGTTAATTCCTTCTTGAGATTACAACTTAAAGTTGAGGGACCCCCCCCCCCCCCCCCCCCCCCCCCCCCCCCCCCCCCCCCCCCCCCCCCCCTCATAAATTTTGGAATGTACCATTTTAAAATAGGGGAGTTTGATGTATGGTGGTGACCTACTTCCCGGGTTGTACAATGTGGGGCGGTATCCTGTTTTTCGTAAATTTCGTGGAGTGATTTCACACATTTCTTAAAATTGTCCACATGTACATAGCATATATGTCGTGTTTTTTAATTTGGCCCCAAAAATGGGATTTGTCACTTTTATGGTTTTGTGGTCCATTTTCTTGTCATACCTTTGCAAACCCCAACAACAGTATGTTTTGGGCTCATTGTAAATAAATAATTTATTAGATCTTCATAATTATTGGTGATACAACCAAAAACATCACCAATTACGCACACCATTCTTCAACTTAATTATCCAGGGGTGGAGGTGGATGCTGTTTTGGTTGATTCGGTTGCGGTGTGTACATGTTCAATGGGAACCACTTGCAGATTAACATAAATTTTGAATTATTTTGCATAAAATGGTAAAATCCATATATTTACGGTTTCAGACCTATTTGCCATTCAAAGATTAAATGAATTCAATGAAATGCTTAAATTGGAACATGGTCAAACGCACTTTCTTCCTCCCGATACATTTCACACATTGCACTCTTTGAATTGATGATAATGGTGCAGTGGTCAAACAAAAAAGAGCTGAGCCTTGCAATTTTCGAAAAAGTTTATTACAATAGTATGTCATCCTGTAACTAGGAAACATAATATATGTACAAAAGGTGGGCGCTTTGGCATGAATAGGGCCCTCACCTTGAATTTGGTAAAAACTGTCATTTTTCCATGAAAATGAAAGGTGGAAATTGTTTCATACCTGTAAAAATGGATCCCTTGACCTCAAACACATATACCTCAACCGTCAAATCAAACTGTAAGTTAAAATAATAAATATGTGACACAAATTGTTTTTATTACCCTCGAATAGAACACATTTTTGAAACACCCTGTAATATGATTTGGCCCGAGATAATTCAACAAATAATATATTTCTTGAAAAGGTCTGTCTTTCCACATCACAAAAATACATTCCATTTTTATTATCAATACCTGCATACGAATATGAAAGAAAAACAAAATAGAGTTTTAAAACTACGTTGTCTGTTGTTTTGTTTCAAATCACATTCAAAGTCAAACCCTGGTATACTTTATGTGACACACCCTCAATATCATTTCATCATTGTAGTTGAATGCCCTCCTTATAAGCTTCACTAAAATATATACTTTCATATGCTTCTGGCAAAGACATTTTAAGCTGCAGTGTTATTTGTAGAGAGAGGTTGATGTTTTGGCAAAATTGGTATTATGTGACCAAATGGGTCCCACCTAAAACATGACCACATCATCATGTAGGCCTTGACCTGAAGTTTCAAAATCTTATTAGTTTTCACCCTTGTTGCCATGGTCAGGCCTACAAAATCCACGGGACAGCGGGACCGCCGGTCCCAGAAAAATTTTCGCAGCCGCAGAAAATATTTAAGCCTAAAAAAATCATCGGGAAGAAAATTTGGAAAAAAAATAAGTTCCAACTAAAAGATTATATTTCCCAGAAAATGATTTGAGGTTGATGATCCAACGTCGTATTTGAAAGATTTTGAAACAATATAGTCCTCAAACCCCAAGAGTACCAGGTCACTTTGCGTAATTTTTTGTTTTTTTCGGCAAGTTGATCAAATTGTAGAAGTTGTGGTTAAGAAAAAACCATCGGGAAAAACTCAGTCGTCAGTATAATTATACATTTGTTTTCTTTTCATTGGACATCAGCAACTTCACAAATAAAGTGACTGATAATCACCCCCAGATCAGCTGTCCCGCTATCCATATGATATAAACATTTTGCGCATAATCTGCCGACTTTCAGCAGTATGGTCTAACAAGTGGGCCTTTTTTTCATTCAAAAGTGAACAGAAATGCAGGTATATCATTACCCGTCTCGCTATCATTTCAACCAAGTGTATAAAGCAGAAACATTGGATCATTATCGAAAATAGCCAAAGGGCCTATTAATATTACTCAAATAAAGTTTCTTTCTTGGCGGTCCAGTCGCGAACAGTAGCTCAGGAATTTTATTTTTCAAATTAACCCTTGAAGTGAAGTGAGTTCAGCTTGAGAAATTCATTCAAAGTTTTCCATTCAAAATGATGATTCCAAACAATCCAATGTTGTTTTTAATTTTAAAATATAAAACATTACTATTGGATTTATTTATCCAAATTCTTATCTGAAATCATGTTATGTGCGTAGGTTTATTTTTTAAAACGTGTATAAAACGATCCAGAATAGTTACATGTCATGGTGAAATGTAGCACTCAAAGAGTTAAATGTGCCCTACTTTAGCCTTGTAATCATAATGCCATAATACCACTTGACCTGAAAGTTCACCTCCCAGGGCTGGTCCAGCCTGTGGCTCACCCTGGACTATTCCACATGCGATAAAGGGTTTGGATGTTAGAAAGCATCTGGTAGGGAGGGAGTTGTAATTTTTTTCGTTTATTTTATTTTATGGGAGGGAGGGGGAGCTGGACGAAACATAATTTACTAGTTTGATTGTTTTAACAAGATATTTTAGTGGACAATGATTTTTTTCTAATAAAAAACCAAAAGACAAGTTTAGTTTTCTTTGGTCTTGTTTGACAATTTGAAGTTAAAGAACACACAAAATTATTGTCATGTCAATAAAATGTACACTTTAAAATGTTATCAACCTTTAAAGTCTTTGATATGACAATTAACTTGACTGAAGATTTACAGTATGTAACCCTTTTGTTAGTCTACGTTCCAACTGAAAATTTTTAACTACAGAATTGATCATGGCATTTCTAGTTGAAAATTATTTTTATTTTGTGAAATTATGGCCTTAAAATTACCCAATAAAGGTTCAAAAACAGGCTCAGGATTGCACCAGCGAGCATCAAAAGACCCTTGGTTTCCAGGGCCCGTTTTAAAAGCGGGCCCTGGACCCCGGCCGTAAGGACTTCGCGCTCGTTATTGGCTCGCGCACATATTGTGCGACAGAAATTTTCCATTCTATTAAGGGTCCCAGAAAGACCGAAAATTTTTGTTAGGCCTGGCCATGTAACCGTGCTAGACCTGTGAAATGTGAATGGCTAAATTTTAAACAAACGTAACTCAAACACTGTTTGACGTACATAATGGAATTAGGGAAGAAAAAAAAAATACCGCTTAGGACATTCTAGATGAAACTATGTTCTCGGATTTTTGAAGGTGGTTGCCATGGCAAACATGGAGCCAGCCAATAGCGCATTTTCTAAATAATTTAAAAATGAATGGGACATTTCAAAAATCGGAAGACATGCGTTTCTACAAGCTAAGTGTCTTACATCGGTGACAAATTTTTCTTCCTTATCCATTTTTCATTTTCTATTACGTTTGTTGAAAATTGCTATTTTGCGTTTTTTACTTACTGAGATGTAGGCCTTTAAAGTGTGTGTTATGTTGAGGCGCTCTTCACATGTTTGAATATGTAATGTGATGTTTATGTGTAGGATTATCATAATTTTTAATCAGAGTTTGGTTGAAAAAGATTAATTTAATTTGTTGTTAAGTTTTAAAATAATTTTAGTATAACAATAGCAGGGTGAGATAATAAAGAAAAAACATTTTTAATATTTCATATGTTGCCCATGAAATGTAGATTAAATGTATTTAATCTTCATTTTATTTACTTAATTAAATACAAAACTTAAAAAATAAAACACAACCCACAGGCCTATAATTTATTTTTTGAAAAAAATATGTTAATTATCACAGGTTGAACTAATAATACAAGTAAAAGATATGACAAGATACTTTGCCAAGTTTTGTGTCACCTCCTTAACCTTAGATCGGACTATTATGATTGGGGTGTTAAGCACAATGCGTGAAATAACTCAATATACTTACATATAGATTAAAAATTGTATAGGAATTTTAAACTAAAAAATTGTCATCAATAAGAGAATGCACATGTTTTGACTCTTAATTCATTCAAGGTAACTTGTTCTCATCTGGAAAGACACAAAGGAAATTTAAGTATCATGTAATTGTTTTAAAAAAGGAAAAGGAATCCAGTTATAGAGTAAACAACAGAAAAAAATATGGATTATGGATCTAAGAGCTTTTAAGTGAGTGAACAAATGCAGATGGAAATCTTGGGAGATCGGCAGAAGAAGTGTGTCAAATAGCTGGAAGTGCTTTAGCATAGTAAGGTATAGTGAACTAAACAAAAAAATTTAAATCAATAGATAACTTACATTATATAAACTAGCGTAAGTATCTTTGACTGCAGCTGCTGGTTGACAAGGGAAAGGTGGTTAAGGAGCTTTGAATTGCAAAAATCCCGGGAAATTTTCAGAAACAAACAAAGTAGCATATAACCGGCAGTTGCAGGAATACACACTTCCGACGCCTTAGCTCATGCGTAAATAGAAACACAACAGTATCGAATAAGGCACCCAATCGTGGTTTAGCACTAGACAAAAAAAGCGTATTCTACATTGCGCGGTGTTAAATAGGCCAAACAGTTAATCATGTGAATTAGTAAAAATATTTAAATAATAAATAAAGTAGGGAATGTTTGTACTTACCATGTCAAAAAGATTAATGTAGTACACTCCAACCGCTAACATAGCGGTGAGTTTCCCAGTGGCCATCATCGCCCAAGAACGTGGTGTTCGGGCGCTATTCAACGAAGCGTGTGCAAAAATCTGGGTGCATGCGCCGGCAACCAGTTGGATTGGCTTTGCTGTTAGGTGTTTTATGCATACGCTTTGTATGGGGAAGGAGACGCAAATATGGTATGGAGGGCGTGGAAAATAGCATTTCCGCCATGATGAAGGTGCTGGGTGCAAAAATACCCAATACAAACATTGTAGAGGAGAAGTTGTGCTTTTCAGTGATACCATGTATACCACCATTTCTGTAGCGGAACACGGTTTAGTAAACGAGTGAAGTTTTTAAAAAATTATAAAAAGCTTTCCGTATCAAAAAAGACCGGAACTTTGAGGATTTGTGGCCTCAGGGTCTTACTCTATAAAAAACATGTGAAGATTTCATAAGATGACGGACTCTTGGGGCGAAAAATTGATAAAAATGGTTATCGACACGCCCCACACTGATGGGCCATTTCGTGCACGCGCGCATGGAAGTTGGCGGTAAGCAATAAATTGCACTGTTATTATCACCTTCATATAATCTTTTTTACTTGATTTGACGGGTCGTTTACATTGAGTACATGTCTTCTGAATTGATGCATAAACTTTTGTAGGGAAAAACATTTGAGAAAAAATATAACCATTTTAAAAAGTACATGTGGCATCAGCGAGTACATTGATTTCGCGTGCAGACGGGCAATATGGCGTCGCTCAATGGGAACCCTACCTGGAAATCTACAGGGATATCTTATATTTACACTTTACTACTTAACTACTAAACAGTTATTCCTATGGTTCCCGCCGCACTCGAACCTGGCCGTACTATCTAGAGTCTTCGTGTTACCGTGTATACATCGACCACAGGTAATTGCGTTGGGGAAGAAGGGTTTGGGTTTGAAATATAATGTCTATCAATAGGTATTAATATAAGAAACGTAAAATATGTATATTCATGAAAATATTGTCCAAATTGTGACGGGAAATGGCCATAAGGGAAGGGGAATGGCGTTAAAGCTGAAAAATTGCTTAAATTCAACCTAACATTGTGGAATTTGGTTGTGGAGTTCAAAATTACTAGAAATAGAAAACACCGTTGGCACGGGCTACCTTTGAAGTCAATAGGATAGAGTTTGGTCAGTACCAAAATAGAGTTTAGGGGTGGTTTTTCACAAAATATGAATGTACGTTAACGGGGAGAAATGTTAGTAGGCGACGAAAATAAAAACAACCCCGTTTTACGGGGCCTGATCGACCCTGATTTCAGTTTTGAAGATTTTTTTTTTTAGTTTTTCAAAAATCATGTAAAATCAAAATTTCAATATGCAATTTAAAAAAAGCATAACTTTTATAAAAAATTTGTTTGTAAAAAATTTTCATTTTTTTTCTTGATTCTTAGATTTTGCGGGCATTTTAGGCCAATTTTGAGCCCAGAAAGAAAAAAAGAAAAAAATCACACAAAGGAAAACAATTCGCGCGACCGACCGAACCTACTCGAAAGGTCCGCTCGCCCCGTCCACCCGGGTTTCTTTTTCGTCGCCTTATCTTCGCCCTTCCTCCGCCCCCAAAACCTCTAGTCTCTCGTCTTGCACTTCTTCCCTGCCGCCCATCCCCCGGCCGTTTCCCCATCGTTGTCACGAACACTGGTCTTGACCCCATCCGCCCCTGTTTGTTCTGCTTTGCATTTTCTTGTCACTGCCCCTGTCTTGCATGTACGTCCGTGTTTCGACCCCGCCCACTTATTTTCATATTTCTGTCTTTCCCCATGGTAGGCCATTTTCCACGCCCCGTGTGCCCTTATCTTTAACCCCGTGTCCAAGAAAGTGGGATTCATTTCGACAGTAATCCGCCCAAAACACCAACAAAATCCGTAGGCGTGCCTCGTGATCTCGCATGGGATTGTCCCGTTGACTTGTGGTGACCGATGACAAGTGGTGGCGAATTGACAGTGGGGTAGGATTGACAAGTGGTAGAACCCTAATCCCTCCGATAAACCCTAAGTCTAAACCCTATAGTCCTAGCCCTAACCCGAAGACCGACCACCCGAAACCGAACGCGAACCCGAAAACGCGAACCCGAACGCAAAAAACCCGAACGCGACCCGAACCCGAATCGGCGAAATCCCGAACGGCGAACCGACCCGAACTATAAAACCTAACCATAAAACCACTAACTCGAACCTAAACATAAACCCTAACCGAACTCTTAACTCTAACCTAACTCCACAAACAACTAACAATAACTCTAACCCGAACTCTAACCCTAATTCTAAACCCTAACATCTAACCCTAATCCTAACTCTTAACCATAACTCTAAAACCTAACCCGAAACCTAAACCTAAACACTAATCTAACCATAACCCTAAAACCTAAACTTAAACCCTAACCATAACTCCAACCCCTAACCCTAACTCTAACCCTTAACTATAACCCTAAAACCCTAACTCTACACCCAACTCTAAACCCTAACTCAAACCCTAATCTAACCCTAACCCCTAACCCTAATCATTCCCCTTACTCAAACCCTCTAAAACCCATGGTCCAATGTGCATAGTAATATGCGGGGGAACGTGGGACAGACTCTCCCCTATAGCAAAAGGAATGCATCCCAATTAGATGGACACGAATGACCTTTAGAGCGCCAAAAATGGCGACCTACACAGTTAAACTAAGCGGACGAAATGACGAAGAAAATCAATACAAATATTCATATTTGGAGAACTATTGTAAAACTTTCTCCCAACCTAAATGATTAAAAAATATTCTGTTAGGAAAGTCAGTAAGGTAAGTTATTTGATCTATATCAAAATTTTAAACCTGTGGCTGAATACTAATTCTTACCAAATTGTTGTCATGTGTATAAGGCAGGAAAAAAAGTAAGTTGGTTTTAGAATTTTGAATAAATTCCTTCGAAAGAGCCCTACTTCAGAAACTAACATATTTAAAGGTGCAACGAGAGATTGAACAAGTCGCAAAGTGTGCCCCTAACAATGTTTTGAAATCTGTTTTTTGCACTGCTGATGCGGCAGCCAGCAAAAAATATTATCAACATCTGAGTCTGTACACAGATTTTGTCTGTACAGGTTTCAAGAAGAAACTTGAAAATTACAGATTGATAGCTTGTAAACTTCCTGTACAAAAAGAATAATCTCAAATTATGCCCAGTTTGCAACAATAAATTAGGCCATATGTAAAAATTTTGATACAATCTTTCATAGTTGTGTTAGTAAAGGTTTGAAGGGAAAAAATGACAACTTCAGACTGATAGCTTGTAAACTTTCACCAAAAATGCAAAGGAAAAATAACTAAAATAATATAAAAATTTTGCACATGTTTGGTTAAAATATGGCCATGTGTCTGAATTGGGGCCTGCTCTAGGGTGGAGCAGTTCATGTTTTAGAGAAATCTGACATGTTTGCAATGATTAGAGTACTTAAATGTGATTGAATACTTCCAATGTAAGCACCATTTAAAGCCTTTGAGTTAGCTTTTAAGTTGATACCAAAATATCTTGATAAGACTTCAGTAATTAAAAGTATGACTAATTAAGGGTTGTTTTACACTCAGGGGACCTCGGCTGTTCATTTGGTCTCCTGCTCCGTTCTCCTTCCTATCCAATTAACTCTCTCTCCTTCCGGTCTCCCCTTGGTGCCTCTCCCACACACTAGTACCCCAATTCCCATCTACTTTCCATCCTGGCCCCAAACCCTTCCTTTCTTCCACTTCTTTTCAAAACAATTTTACCCCTTCCTACTACACCAACCTTTTTATTCCATCATCCTTCATCCTTTCCCCTTACCCACCCCCAAAACTCACTTCCAAGTCCTTTTGCCAGAAACTTTTGTTCTTCTTACCTTCCCATCCCCTTGGTGAAAAAATGAAGTCTCATGATTATTTTCAATCATGAGGTTTTTGCATTGTAGGCAAGTCAAAAATACAATTTCCACATTTTGAGGCGTCCACATTTTTTGTGAACAATTTTTTACGATTGATTAAATGTTACATTTTTCGGAGAGGACAAGTTTTTGACGAACACTTCATTCATTTCACACTTTGGGGTAAAAAAACAAAGTGCTTTGATCATTTTCATTATAAATGTTTTTGTAATTAATAGCTATAATTCAGGAGTATATTTCCAAACTTCAGAGACGTCATGTCTTCGGGAACAATTTTTATGGTTATAGTGAAACTTCATGTTTCCGGAAAGGACAATTTTGACGGAACACTGACTTCGAACAGTTGATCACATGATACAGGAAAAACTTAATGTGTATTCACCAAGTGTTTACTACAGTACAAATGTATAGAATATAACCTAAGAGTTTTTACGCAATATCACAAATCCATCTGTCAATTCAGTTTAGCTTTTTACCTAAAGATGGAGAGGACATTTTGTTGACGGAATTTACCACTAAAATTTTCATTGACACTACATATTACCAAATGGTCCCACATTCTTTATAAACGTAGGGATAGTTATAATTACCTTGCCAATTTATTCTTAATGCTAAATGTTGTCCCACATGGTCTTGTATACATTGTTGAATTTACTCAAAATATTACTTTAGCCCTTAAGGTACCATGGCCCGATCGCTAATACCTCGTCCCCATAAACCCCAGATTTTTTCACCTGAAGTGTCAACATTTTGGTATCAGAAGAAAGCTCTAGTTTTCTCATTTACCCTGTGAAATCTTAGAGGCGAAAAATATTTGGTTTGGGAAGCTTTTTTTTTTTATGACGCAAAAAATGTGCCCCATTTTGTTCGACAATATTAATTTTACACAGTACTCTATGGTGCTAACAAAATCACGTTTTTGCTCTCAAACATCAAAACGTATTGCAATATATCAGCGCGAAACTTTACAGGATGGGGTTTTTTGGAGTGACGGCCAATCTATCCAGATGAAAACTTCATATCCTAAACTCGGTCCATCCCCCTTTTAAATCAAATGAGACCAGTGATTTTTAAGCTAATTTCCATACATATGTTCATATTTTTGTTAGTCACAGCATTTCAAAAGGTTTTTCGTTTGCAGCTGTAGGTTGTGCTTTTGTTGGTCTTTAAGTTGGCATTGTACCATTTATGAAAAGTAACTAGACCTGTTTTTGATGTTTTCCCACATTGTCGTGTTCAGCCAAGAGGACCTGATTGTAAAACAAACCCTTAGTAAACGAAAGATGTAGGTGCGAGCAATTGGGACACGGAGATTGGGACACGGTAAACTATGTAAGTCTATGGGAGAATATGAAGCTTCGGCTCTTATTGTTGTTCTTTATCTTAACATCATTTAATAATTGAATTATATATCCAATTACGCAATGAGCTAATTAACTGCCCTTAAGTTGAGACCATAAATATGTTGTGAACTCTAATTAGAAAATTATAATCAATAATGATTAATTAGCAAGTCGGGATTGAGTATGACACTGGACACGATTAAAACTACAATATGAAACACAATGGTTATGTCAGCCCTATGTTTCTTCATACCTTCAACAAGATAACACTTAAACTATGAATTACACTTCAATTCATGCGTATATTGATAACATAAGCTGCTACATTTTAATGAAGCTCATTGTTAGTTAGACAAGCCTGGGATGCAGAGGAAATGGGCACAGTACGTTGAAATTTTAAGGTTAAAATTAGTGTTTCTACTAAGTAAAAGACCTTTAATCTGCCTGCTTTTAATTCTACCAAGGATCAGATTTAAATTTACGATTACCAAATGATGTTTCTTGATAGAAATACTACTTAATGTATTCTTAATTTATCAATGAAGAAACAAGAGGGGAGGAATGAGGCAAAGCTGGTATATCGAAGATGCAACATGTAAGCCCCTACGGTACGGCAAATTAAATTTAATTTGAGGCGTTTGATTAATCAGAAAAATAAATTAAATTCAGAAATGTTACCTTTACAAAAAGAGTGGTTAGGTTTACCTTGGTGTTTATTCCTCTTTACCATATGACCGGTGATGCTTAACATGTGAGCTCGGCTCCCATTTGAGCACGCGACACGGTAAATCATACTTGTCCATATCCAGTAAAAGCAATTTTCACTGTAAGGGGGTTATACTATAATGGTTACATTTTAGGAATGGTTATTGGATTTACTTTGCAAATACCGGATTGTGCTTCAGCAGAAGCTACTTCAAGGAAGTCTTTAAGCAGTCTTTAGGACTTTATGCAATACATGCATATTTTGATGCCAATTCTGTTACCACCACCCCCCCTTTGCTCCCAAAATCATAAAAATAGTTCTACTGGGGTAAGGCTGTCAAACTAGGGTCATTCCATGCAAAACACCAAGGTGTGGAACCACCCCTCAGATTTTGTTGAATTTGGGCAGTCAAAGGTACATTTTATGGGCTACAGAGAGGAGGTCAAAAGGAAAATTCAAATTCCATTCCGTTTTGGTAGTTATGGGCTCTCAAGTTTTACGACTCGGACTATAAAATTGTGATTCAGGTATTAAAAAAACTTTATTAATATGCTATTATATAATCAGTATTTCTTTGTTATTGATGCAAGTAAAATTTCTTTGCACCCCCTATTAAAAATAGGCCCCAAAAATAGTTGACATGGGGGCAAAATGGACTAAAATGGGACCAAATATAGAGGGCGCTTATTTTGACACCACAGTCACACCTATATGAAGTTCTAGCATTGGAAAAAATATTCGCATACACTATAAAACAATCATTGTGATAGAAGTTTTTTTTGTTTGTATTTTTGATGTTTTTTTGACCTCAATACCAAGCACTACTGATTATATAAATGCATGAATAAAGTTTTTTTAATTTACTGAATCACAATTTTATGTCCGAGTCGTAAACTTTGAGAGCCCCTAACTTCAAAACGGAGGAATTTGAATTTTCCTTTTGACCTACTCTGTAGCCCCATAAAATGTACCTTTGACTGCAATTTTCAACAAAATCTGAGAGGGTGGGGTTCCACACCTTGGTGTTTTGGCATGGAATGAAACCCACTAGTTTTGTTAAGATGGGTCAAAACCCTCAGTTTACATAATATGGCTGTTGTTGGAATAGGGTGCTTTGGATTTGATGCAGGCTTCTTGAAGGAGATACCACTTTTTGTCTACTTTTTCAATAGTTTTTGATCAATACTCCTTAAACCTAGCCCTACTGAATTTTGATAGTCATATTTGGAAAGATTGGATCATTTCCTTGCAGGAAATGTTTACTTTTCATATGCTAGCATGTATAGTTTGGAAATTATAAATGTTTAAGAAGCTCAAAATGATGCGTGGTAACTTGGAATTTGCAGACGAAACGCAAATAGGCCCCCACTTCAAGACGCATGGCCATATTGTTCATTAGTCCAATGTAAGAGCATTATGGGACTCACTTGGTTCTACTTGTTTATGCTTTACAATTTCGCTGAAATGTTCAGGAGATTGTTTGCATTTGTGATTTGGCCAGGCTTTTGACTGGCCAGTAACTATGGAGTTGTGACATGTGCGCTTATTTTTTGTATCATGAAAGTGGATAATAAATAATTTCATGCCACACTAGTTTTAAACTTTGGTGATTCAAAAGCAATGCATGCAAAGGGCACAAGAGCAAGTGATATGTTTGAAAAAGTATGAAGCATATTGCACTACTGTCAACTTGCTTTTTATAATTTTAAAAATGGAAGTGGAGGATGAGCAGGCCGCAGGATGAGCAGGTGCAGCATTTCATTGAAATTTACCCCACAGGGTTCATGTGAATACAATTTCATTTCTTCTAGAGAGATTCTAAAAACTATCTTACAAGCGCATACTATAAATCAGAAACTTTATTATAGGCAGAATCGGTAACGCCAATACCGCAAACCGATATACCGACAATTTAAAATACCGTATTTAACGAGTATATAGGTTTTTTTTTCTTTCCCCAGTTAAATTGAACACAATCAATGATCGGCCTCAGAGTGTCTATCCCCGTCATAAAGGCCAACCGGAAATTGCGCCAGCAACACCGAGAAGGTCCCACAGCCTTTCATTTTCAATGTTGCCGTTTCTCCCGTGACCTGTTAATTCCAAGTTTGCTAACCAGAATACAACACGTTCTATCAGGCCATGTCTTCCATTAGGTTTCAATCAAGAAACAATTAGTCATTTTAGCTTGGAGTGTCTAAAATGGTTTACTCGACGGTCCACTGCTTTTACCATAAGATAGACCCCGACATTTTATTACTACTGCGCGCTGTTTATTTTTTTCATACCTATATTTGTTTCTGTTTAACTAACCTGTCCGGAAATTGTAATCATCGGTCAGTACGATCCTTCTTGTTTATATGCACTCGTTTTATTTCAAATACATACATTCATGAGCTAAAGTCACTACAATTCGGAAAGATATCAACGTTATGAATGGTACGTACAGTCAATAACAGCAGGCATCTTGCAAAGATTTCACACGCTCATGAGCAGGCCACTGCGTGAAACTAAGTCAGAAATGGCATCGGGGTTCTGACCTGGAGCCCCGGGACCGGCCTGCGGGACAGGTTGACTGTCCCACGTGCTGATTCAACACAAGTGTTTACGTGATTTTGAGAGACCGAAAGGAAAGCAAGCGTCCCAAACTTGGAGGGGAGATCTTCTCTGCAAATTAGAGCAAGAGAAATGGATGCATTTAAATGATTTTTATGCCAACGGGTACATAGTTTTCTGTTTTCATAGATATTTACGTATCATGCTGAGTGTAGCTTTACGTGTAGAGAGTAGACAGTACTGGTTAGGCGCGCACGAAACCGCCGCTGGGGTTAGATCAGATGCCGACCTTAAAATTGCATCTGACGTTGGTTCATTGGTTCCGCTCCTATTCTTCAACATACAGGGAATTACAAATTTCAGAAACCAGCAAACATCTTCACCCAATTTGGGGGCAGCGTCGCATTGTGCTTGGTTATGACGAAATGTATTATTTAAAAGATAATGGAAAACTGAGAAACTCGCGAATCTAGGTTTTGTCTGAACAAAGCACTTTTATTTGTGATTGTTCCCTTAAAATGATAAGAATCATAATAAGTATTTGCTAAACACAGGATATTCGTAAGGATGCTGTCCTGCAGTGAAAAATGTGTAAAATGGTAAAATCGGGGCTTTAGAATAAGCAACATATTCCCACCAGACCCCCACACACATTACAAAAAATATAATAAATCTGATTAAATGTGTTGAAATAAAAAATGTTGGGGAAGACATAACAATTAACACCACTCGTGTGCATACTAAACAAATAAAAAATCATATCGTGAATAATAATGAAGTAAAAACGATAAATATTCTTACTTTACCGTAAATCTCAACATCATAAACCAATAATAACAAGTTTAATATAATACACAAAACAATATTATTGTGCGCGCTAGAAAATAACCCTAGTTTTCGAAGCCGTGTGCTTTCAGCACCACGTTGTATGTGTTTTGGGAACTTAACTTCGAAAGGGGACATATTAGAACACGTGCGTGGCGGTTACCGTGAAAGCAGCCATTTTCTTTGTGATCGATTTGGGCCGTGTTCTCATTGCGTGCCCATGTTTATTTAACTGCTTTGTGCATATACGCGGGCCGATCATGTCCGGGCCCAAAGAAAATGTGTGGAAAGGATGGAATAAACTAGTATGACTCATAGAATTAGGGAGGTAATTAAGGCATGGGGGGTCTGATAGATCGATTTTTAGTGCATGGTTGAAGGTATAAGACTTAAGTGTGTTTTTTCTCGGGAAATTGGTTCAAAGAAACTCTTCTCTCTACGAAAATTACCGCATGATCGCAATGCGCCTTCGCCATGCCGATACAAAACGCGGTAATCTATAATCGGTATTTGCGAAATTCAATACCGACAATACCGTTCTTTATTAGCTTCACGAAACATACCGGTATAAATCGTTTAACCGAGTCTCTCTAACTTTATTATAAAGGTTTAAATTGTTGTTTTTGGCTCATATTATTTGCATTTATGGCGATAGCCGATTCCCTTTAACAATGCCTTTCAAATGGTAAAATGACAATTTTGGAAGCCTTGTGCAAAACTATTTCTTACATCATGTACCTAAAAGCTTATCTGCAATTACATAAAAGGCAGTTGCTACAACAACTTTTGAATTCAGTGTGTTTTAAATGACTCTTTTTTCATCATATTTTTGCACATTAGAGGTTACGTAACTCCTAGGGATAATCTTAGACTGTCTTTCTGCCCTCCTTGATTAGTAAGCCTTCAATAAAGTAACTTTTGTAGGGGCTGTGGGTTCTGAAGAAGCTAGTCGTTCACACCATATCCTGCATTTTTGCAAGCAATGAAACTATGTCACACAAAACTGGCCCACCTTGAAACACATGGCCCTTTAAAAAAAATACAAATTTTGTCTCATTTTTGGTCCAAATAATGCGAATTAGGGTTGAATTAATGCATATCAAATGGACTCTGTTTGCTGCAAAAAATGATAGTGTGTAAGTTTCTCTTGAATACAGGCTAAAGATGGATATTTTCCTTTCCATTGAAAAACACAATTTAGAAGCGTGGAAAAATCTTGGTGCTCGTCAGAGCCCATAGAGATTATGTGTAAAAACTATCGATAGAATTAGAAATGTTCAATTTTATGGGTTCTATAGGTTCCAATCCAGTTGGGGGATTTTCTCGTAAGAGAACTCAATTTTCTGACACTCTGATGCAAATATCCATATAACCCCTTTCGTTGTTTTTCGGAGATTTTTGAGGTTAAATTGTCATTTACAACACACATCTTGGGGTGACTGATTAACCTTAGTCTCTTCTCCACAGTTCCAATTCAGATATCGTTCGCCGTCTGTGACACAAGACTACACCGTGGGTAAATACTTTCTGCCCCGCCGTAATGGACGTAGGACGGGAATGACTGTGACGTAGCGGCACAGTGCCACGTATGACTGCTGATACATGAGTCACTGATTTCATGCAGTATGTCTCCACTTTGTTGATCGAGTGTCCTATCTCTATTTATTTAGGATCCCTGATCTGGTTAAATTTGAATTGGCAACCTCATTGTCCAGCACTGTTGGTCTGTGCTAGCATGTGGCGTTTTTTTTTTTTTTATTCGGGTTCTTACAAGATGGAAATACTGACCCCTCTACATTGTATAGGTTGCTAGTTCAAATAAGACAAATGAGAACTGTTGCCACATTGTTTTTGTAGACCGCCAGCTATGGCAGGACCACTTTGCAATCCGTGTATGTGTGTATAAAATGTTAATTTTTTAAAAATTGACCTCAATTGAAAAGTTGAAGTTAAATTGCATCCAAACTTGTGTCATAGGTGCACCATGGGGTCCCTCATATGTTGATGAGGTCAAAGGTCACATGCCAAGGTCAAAGGTCATGTGAGGTCAAGTTGAAAAATAGGTAAAAATGTAAAATTGACCATTGAAAAGTTGAAGTTCTAACTTGAGTCATTGGTGCAATATGGGATTCCTCATTAGTTAATGAGGTCAAAGGTCACGTACCAAGATCAAAGGTCATGTGAGGTCAATTTCTAAGATAGGCTAAAGCCGAGAACCGCGAAATTCTTTTTTTTGTTTGTTTAAATCATGCTAGCGCAGTCAGTAGTGCTGGACAATAATGAGGTTGCCAGCTCAAATTTAACCAGATGCACATTAATTTTTGATGGGTGTATTTTTGCAGTAAAAAAAAAATGCTTGTACATGTTTAACTTTAAGGTTCAGCACAATTTTCTTTCCTACACTTATTTCTCTATTGATTTGGCATTTTGGCATTTTAATATTTCTGACAGCTAGATTTTGAAAAAGCCTTATAAACATGTAAAAAAACAAAACAAACAAAAAATGTAAAATATGCAATATTGGAAAAATTAATACCCTATATAGTTCTTTATTAGACAAGCACAAGGAAAGGTTGGATCTGTAAAAATAAACTAGATCTGCAAAGAAACAAAAACATAAAAGCAAGCAAGCATGCCAGCCCCACCGCCAAAGCAACCCAAGCCAAATCCAAACTAAATCTATTCACCAAGACCTGTAAGAAGCTACAATTACATCTTTAAAAAGCTACATCTATGAAGAAAAAAGTCTGATTTAAATAAAGTGAAAAATTGTAAAACTTGTGTAAATCTGGAAGGAAGAATGTTGTTGGAGTTTTGTGATGAAATAGAGTATAAATGTGTTGCGAATATGTGGTTCAAGAAAGAGGACAAAAGGAAAGTGACATTTAGCTGGGGGGGATGAGACATTGATTTTGTGTTAGTGGGCAAGGGGAAGAGAAAATTTCTGAAGAATGTTAAGGTGATTCCAGGGGAATTGCAACACAGGTTGGTGGTTGTGGATGTGGATAAGAGGAAGGTGAAAAAGGTGGTGAGGAAGGTAGTGCATGAGAGGAGGAAAATATGGGAGCTGAAAGAAGAGACAAAGAATTTTGAGACAAGAGTTGGGGAGCTTGTGGGGACTGATATTTCAGATTTGTGGGGGTGCTTTAAAGAAGGGGTGTACAGGCATGCGATGAAGTGTGCGGGAAAATGAAAGGTAGGAGAGACAGGAGAGATACGGGGTGGTGGAATGCAGAGGTGAAGGAGGCAATAGTGAGAAAGAAGGATGCATTTAATGATATGAGAAAAAATGGTACGGAAGAGAGGCTAAAGAAGTGAGCAAAGAAAGTGGTTGCGAAGGCTATGAAGGAGGAGGCTGAGAAGGGGCTGAGTGAGTGAGAGAGAATCCAAACAAGTGTATAAGATAGTGAAGGCAATTGAAAATGGATGGAAGAGATCTCGAAGGGGGAAGATGTATGAGAGGAAGTGATGGAAAGTTGAATTTCAGTGAGAGAGATAGAGATTGAGGTACAGATCAATATGAAAATTTATGTGTTAAAAAACATATAGTCCAGAGATTGGATTTGATAGCTCCCGAGTCTAGGAATGTGGTTTGGATCGTCTGTTTCATTGGAACGAGGATTGAATGACTTATACACATATTCTGCTTCTGATTTATAATAACGCATCCAAATGTAGTCATTACCATTGGCATCGCTAGTCTAAACCTAAGCTTGCACTTGATATACTGACACTTGTCATTATCAGATGAAGAATACCCAGCAATGGAATTCTTTGTCAATTTCAACATAGATATCATCTTCCACTAAACAATCAAGACATTCTTGATCTCCGTTGTCATTCTGCACATTTTCATCAAATTCAGCTTGAGATCGACCCGGAAAATCAGCTGATAGCATCACCATTTTTAAAAAATCGCAGTCAAGATGGGAGTTTGTTGACCAGACCAAAACACTTAAAAACAAATGTTGTTATTGGTCAGGAATTGCTTTGTTATTGATCAACAGACCAATCACCAATTGATTTATATAATTTTCTATCATTTTGTCTTAAATAAGGACATGAATATGAATCAAATTAGTTATGTTATTGTTTTTAATACTTGTTTGTTCAAATGTATTGGTGATTTTCTTTAAAAATTTAAATCGCTTAGATATATACCAATTGCACTTGAATGTATCCTTGGTCCATCTGCTGATACCACATTTTTACCAGAATGGAGATACCTTTACACTTATTAACTTAGAGTGGCACTGGCACATTTTCACAAAATATGAAATTTCTTCAATTTGATCACAAATGATAGTCTAGGCCACCCCCCTCCATCACTTTGGGATCACCCTGTGTCCTACCTATACCCCAGTGGATGTTTGTTTTGCAGGAAAAGGAGCATTAAAGGCACTATCAGTGATTTGCTAAATCAGAAAATAGAAAAAATCATCAAAAATCAGATTTTTGTATGTCTGTAACAAGCACATGTACCCTAATGTACCCTGCAAATGATAAGACCAGAATCATTCTAAGGCCAAAATCAGATATTTTAGTCATTACTGTCCGTTCGGACACTTACTACAACACGTAAGTGAATGGAGATTCATATCTTTGAACATTGCCGTTTTCTTCCTTTTCTGGCAATTCTTCAGTTGAAAAAAGGAACTTACGAGGATTCTACAGACTTTATCCTACCAACTTTTAGCGAGTTCTGGTCTCACAAGTTGAAATTATATTCGCTGATCCTCGGTTCCATGTCGAGCGGATCACTGATAGTGTCTTTAAATGTCAATTTATCATTACGTTTTGCACCAGAAAGGTGGTTTTACCAACATGGAAAAAAAACTTGAAGGTGTTGAAGTATACATTCCTAAAATGATCCTTGTGTTAAAATACAGCTTGTATGGATGAAACAATCTTATCAGGACTTCACTTTACTCAAACTGAAATGTGAAATTAACTTCACAAATTACCCAGTCACAACATCATGATAATGAGTAGAGTCATGTTCAGCAGGCACGTCGGAGATTCTGGCCCAAAATCATGTTCCAGGACCATGACCAGTCTTATTATCTCATAGGCAGCTATTCAATATTTTTCTACTTCAATCTCCAACTCTAAAATACAAATAAAATCATAAACTAAATTTTGTTCCTGGAGTGGGATTCGAACCCACAACCTTTAGATAACAAGACGGGCGCCCACAGACACACAGGTCACGCAATCCAAGCCGGCAGGATGTCGTTCTTTTGTAATACTTCAATATAAACATTAACGGAATAAAGCGCACACATAATAATGAATAGCGCCCCTATGAGACGAGTTGAAATATATGCTCCTGGAGCATGATTTCGGGCCAAAATCTCCAAGAATCGTTCAGCAGGGCTACCTCAAAACCTGGTGTAAGTGTTCCAACTGCAGGTGAGAGAGCACTGCCACTACTAAATATACACTGGCCAAAGCCTTAGAACATTCAATGTGCATGATATAGAAGATTTCGGGTGTTTCTGTAAGGTGACCCATCTGACCAACTTTTTTTCTGACACACTTATGAATTCAGAAACCTTATAGAAACACCTGAAGATTTCAATGTTAGGGATGCTGAGAAAAAAAGAAGAAACTAGAGGTTATGTGGCCATAGGCCACTGGTACACAGCCGATGGTAAATATGACCCCATGTCAAGCATGTCAAGCCTTTGACCCCATGTCAAGCACAATCTTGGTGAAGGATCTGAAGCTCCTTTAACGGCTTTATCTGTCTTCTATAGGCTGAGATATAGTCAATTTAGTCTCATTTTAGCATTTTTTGTCAAAATTGACCATTTGACCCCCTTAATGACCTTTGACCCCCATATAAAAAAAACCTGATGGACATCGCAACAATGCATGTTTGCATTCAAATAAAACATTCTACTATTCTAGTCGTTCTGGAGATAAAAATTCTTGAAGTTTTTTAGCTCAAAACCGGAAATGACCTGTAAATGACCTTTGACCCCCAAAATAAAAATACCCTGCATACATCGGCTAACATACATGCATATCTGAAAGTTATGTTACTCTGCTATGTTTACATTTTGAGATAAACATTTTTTGAAAGTTTTTAAATATTTTGGCTTTCAGACCGGAAATGACCCCCTTAATGACCTTTGATGCCTTATTCTTTAACACCCTATATGAAGCATGGCTCAGTGGTTCCTCTGAACAAGTTTAGTTGATATCGACATAATCCTGTAGAAGAAGATATTTTTGCGAATTAAATGACATATTTGAACCCTGTGGCGAGGTCACAGGTCAGATGTGGGTCAAAGTCATGTGGCAGGTGATGGTTCGCTGAGCTGTCATTTGGTGCAAACCTGGTCACTATTGGTCAAGCCAGTGCTGAGCTACAAGCAGATTGACAGAAAGAAGAAGAAGAAGAACACTAGTGAAACAGAACACAGCCGATTTGCAATCGGCTGTGTAATCACTTTAAGTATTGCCCAGTGTTTGGCATAACTTTATTGGCCATTGTGTATTAAAATGGAATATGTACTTATCGGGTGGTTATTGGTTTTGACACATCCTGCTTGTTTTATAATATGTAGACTTTCCCCTTTAATTTCAGGTTCAAGAACAATATTAATCAAGAACAACTAGTCATGATGCAGTATATAGAAAACAACGAGTTACGAGAGTGGGTGAAAAAGAGCCTGCGGAAGACAATATTCCTAAAGGTAATGGTTACGTTTCTACACTGATGTTCTCTGAACATGTTGAAATCATACTTTGGTAATCAGTCCTGCTTACATGACTTGACACAGATTATTTCTGGTTTACAGAAAGAAACTTGATGGCTGCACACAGTACTTAATGTTATTCATACTTAATGTTATTCATACTTAATGTTTCAGTCAGAATACATTGAAAAGTGAGTCTGAATCAGTTACACAACAAATAATGGACACTGTTGTATGATATGAAGCCATGCTCTTTCAAAGTATAGAACTGCTATGAAAAATGTAGCTCCACTGTACATTATCCTCTTAAGACAGCTTGGAATGTCAATAAAGCTCTTGCAAAGATTAATTAATCTTACATAACCTGTCAAAGTTATGCCAACAAGGTAAAATATGACACAAGATGACATGCATTTGATTACAATTTTACCATGTTCTACACGTTACCGCCTGGCCTGATGATAGAAATTTTCATTGTTTACTGAAGATGATCAACTCATGTTCCCTGATGAACATTAGTGGTCATGTGCTGCCAATTATGTTGTAATATGAGTTCAATACTATGTAAAAAATCTCCTGTGTAACCCTGGCTTAGTTCATTTGTGAAATTGATGCCAATTTACGTCAAAGAGTTTTGGAGGTGCTTATTCCGATCATCTTTGGGACCCAGAAAGAGTAACAATTTTTATGAAAGGCTATATCTTTCTCATTGTCATTCTTTATGAAGATACAAACAAAATTTAATGGTTCATCATTAACACCGTAGTGGGTAGGGCATTGTTAATATGCATTATCATCTCTACCATCAAACCACAAGTTTGTTTCCCGCAAAACTTGGTGGTGATTGTATGCAAGTGTCAGGACTTCATGTCAAGTAGATAACACTATACACTTAATCAGAACACGCACCTTTAACCCTAAAAAGGTTGGATTTTTTGGCCATGATGTGTGTCAAAGTATGCGCACACGTGCTCTTACTACAAATAAATCAAATAAGATAAAACATAGTGTAACTGTATCCTTGGCACAAAAAAATGGATTTCTGCTGTTAAGTGTAATTTCAATGGGAAATGGCTTTTCTTCGCACGCAGTGCGCGATTACGTAACGCCGCGTCATAACCGTAGGTCTAATTTTGTTCAAAATGGTCTAAATCGAGCGCAAGACTTAAAAGAAAAAAGTCATATAGTTTCGGCGTGAAAAAATAACAAATAGGTGAGATACAACAAAAATGCCCCCTCCCCCCCGGGCCTTTTAGGGTTAAAAACAAAACTAATAATTAAAGTAGACCATAAATAGGTTATTTTTAAAAAACGTAGGTGCTTCTTAATCAAATATCAATTATAACCAAGCAGTGTAATATTATTTTGTGTTCAGGCTCACGAACTTGCCATTCAGACGGGCTGTGAAGTGCTTCTCAAGATCCGAGATGAAGGAGAAAATGCAGGTGACCTTTACTATGCAACAGACTCACTTCAGAAAGAATACAGTGACAAAGGTCTCTGCAAGCAAGACAATGAAATCTGTATATCAGGAGAAACTGGAATGCCAGTTTACCCAAGGGTGAGCACTGCCACACAGAGTATACAAAGTGCAGGTAATGATCAAAATGTGTTGGATTCTAGTGACTCAGTGCAAAATGGACAAAGTGGGGAAAGAGCTTTGCAAGAAACTACCCTGCCTCTGCACTTAACTGTTAGCAATGAAAATGTCCCCATCAGAGAACTCACCACAAGAGGCAGAACAAACAGATGAGCCAGTAGTCAAATTGGAAGTGATAGAAGAACCAGAAAATGAAGCAGACAACTCAATGGAAATGTCGGGCATGCTGGGTGCTGATGAGTCAATGTCATCCATGCAGGCGTCTGATGATGGACAAATCACGTTTGGAATGCAAGACTTGGACAATTCTCCTCTCCCCAGCTTCCCTACAGTAATGTCCCCAAAACTTTACCAATGTGCTGTGTGCCAAAAAGCCTTCAGAAGTGTGCAAGTGTTGCAGAAGCATACTCAGACGTTCCACATGAGGCCACAAATGTCGGTAATGTCCCGCATGAAAGGCAGAGGACCAGGTATTAGAACTGCAGCATCTGGGAGACCACTTGCACAGAAAAGGTAATTGCTCTCTTTAGGTTACAAATCAAGAAGGGGGGGGGGGACAATGAAAAACTTGAAAAATGTGGTTAAAGAAAACACTTCACTCAGATATGATAACAATATCTGTTTTGTTTGTGAGAATTTTCATGAGTGTGACAGGATGAATGTGTCACAAATGTAATAAATTTCACAGAGTGCAGAGATCTAGTGCAATCCACAGCATTACGATTTTTAAGGTCCATTCATACTTCCACTGCACTGCATTGCTGTGCAGTAAATTTACTGCAATGTTCCGTCACTTCCACTGCACTCCTAATCAATTTACTGTAGGTCAACCCAGGCCACTGCAGGTAACTGGGTTGCAGTGCGTTGCAGTAAACTTGCGAAGAATTGCAGGAAAACTGGCATACTGCACCACTGACTGCACCCCACTGCATCGTGCTGCATCGCCAATTAAAATAATTTTAACTTTGTTGCAGTACTGCATTGCGTTGCAATACTGCAAGTGATTGCAGTAACGATTTTGGTAGGCTGCATTGCAGCACTGCAATGCAGTGAAGTGGACAACGACCCTTTATAGTTGTGACATTTGCATGTCTTGAAAAATGGGTGAAGTTTACCACAAGAATCATCTTATCACTAAATGGCTTATTCATTGTACAGCATAATTATGCAAAAACTCATCTTTATCTCCAAATTTTAATTGTATGAGAAGAGGGTAGTCAGGGTTCGATTCCTAGTCAAGGTAATGAATTTTTCATTTCTCAGCCACATCCAGGGAAATATTATATATTGCTTATCCACTCAAGTTCTCATTTGTCATAATTCCAATATTTTCACTTCAAAAGTTTGTTAACCACAGAGATTATTCATTGATTGGCTGATCACATCAAACATGCAGCACTGTTATTTTGCCCAACCATATATCATTTGCAGAATTCAATATTTCTGCTTCAAAAGTTCAATAACAGGGCAACTAGGTACAGGGCTGTTAGTGTGCAAACCTGCTAGCAAGTTCTAATGCATTGTGATCATAGATGTGAAGGCTTACCTTCATGGTTGACAAGAAATATGCATATTAAACTAAACGGTGCGACAACAGAGATCCAAGGTGGCTCACAAAAAGTGAGTGAAAATTTTACAGAAATATGATTTTTTATGCTCTTCTACCCATAGAACACACCCCAACCTGTTAATCTATTGGTCTGCTTTACCTTTGGTATCCAATCCATATAGATATACGTGTACAGTGTGCAGCCGAAGTTTTCCATTTGTGGCGTTATTAAATGACCACATGACGCGCTCTCACATGATGGCATCAACGGCAGAGTACTCACAAGGAAGCTCAGAAGAGCAGGCTCAATTTGATGCAGGAAATGAAGGCAACATGGACACTCCTGAAGATTCCACACAAATGCCCAAGATTGGTCAAGTCATGTCATTACAACCTACTCTTTTGCAGAGTGCCCAGATTGCAGCCAGTAGTCCCCATGTCCCATTTGCTGTGGAAAACCCCTCCGGCCCCATTTTCCATTCCCCTGGACCATCGACCAGTGGGGCCAGTACATCTTCAGGAATTTCTCCGAAGGGGCCTAATAGAAATACTCCGAGCAGTCGGGTAAGTGTCTCACTTTTCTTGAAATATTTGAGATGTTGATCTATTTCAAGCAAATGTATGTACACATTCTCAATATTAGAAAGTGAATATGATGTTTTATAATATAGGTCCAAACTTCTCAAGGTCAACAAAACTTCAAACTCAATCTTCTAAGTTTATTTCTACAGGGTTATGTTCTGAAGTCATTAAACCATTTAAACCAAGAAACTTGTATTTGGTTTTGTCAAATGGAGATTTACTAAACTTTATGGCTGAATTTAACTCCAATAAGTGAGATAGGTAATATGCAGTCAAATTCCCATTAACGTAGTAGGATTATTTGGAATAGACCATTTGCACGATCCCCGAAATGCATCTCATTGGTGCCCATTTCCATCCGGGAACTTTTACCAGCCTCAAGTCGGCTAAAAACATACGGTTAGGAGCGTAATGAAAACACCAGAAAACTTACCTATCTGTGACGTTGCACTATAGGTGTGTAATCGTCCGTCAGGTGACAAGTAGGGCACAGTACGATCGAAAATATCACGTTTTGTCGTGAATTTCAACACCAGTGCCTTGATTGTTTTTTGTTCCATAGATATTCTTCATTTTTGTAAGATTAACTTCACGTGAAAAGGTACTTTGTATTGTAATTTTAGGCACTGTTCGGCGACGCGAACGAACAACAAATTTTTTTGTAAACATGACCTCTGGTACAAGTTCCCAGATGGAAATGGGCACCGAATGAGATGCATTTCGGGGATCGTGCAAATGGTCTATTAGCAGACCCTCATTTTGCAAAATTTGATGATCCCCACATCAAAGATTTGTTCCAAGTTGCTTCATTAAAAGACTACAGGTATTTGTAGTCAAAGTAAACTTGCTGCAAAAAATGTCTCCTTAAAACATCAAAATCATGTAAATTTGCCATGTGTAGTCATTTTGGCTTTGCTGAAAAAAATCTTATTCCCTGATAATCCCCACCAATATGTAGCTGCATGGAGCCAACTTATTTTTGATGTTGTGGTTACTTCTGCTTGAAATAGGTCACATTGTAGAAATTAGACAGGGTAAAATTGGAATTGACCCTATCCTGTGAGCATTGGTATATGCTGTGGATCTCTTTGCTACTCGGAGTGAGGACATCAAAGATCATTTGAGGCCATAAGAGATCATTTGAGGCCACCAAGAGATCATTTGAGGCCACAAGAGATCATTTGAGGCCATCAAAAGATCATTTGAGGTCATCAGAGATCATTTGAGGTCATCAAGAGATCATATGAGGCCATCAAAAGATCATTTGAGGCCATAAGAGATCATTTAATATTAGCAAGAGATCATTGAGGCCATCAAGAGATCATTTGAAATCAAGAGATTTGAGGTCATCAGATCTTTTGAGGTCATCAAGAGATTATTTAAGGTCACCAAGAGGTCAGTTGAGGTCAGCAAGAGGTCATTTGAGGTCAGCAAAAGGTCATTTGAGGTCAGCAAGGTCATTTGAGGTCAGCAAGAGGATCATTTGAGGTCATCAAGAGGATCATTTGAGGTCATCAAGAGATCATATGAGGCCATCGATCTTTGAAGTTATTCTTGAAAAAAATCTTTAAAAAATTGTTTCATAGATCTGCAGAAATGATTTTCAACATTACACAAGTAACTTAACTGTTTGTAATGGCAAAGTTAACTGTCATGTCAAAGGTCATTAACAGGTGAAGTTGTCACAGAGACTGATAAATTTTAATTGCTGCACCATGGTTATCTTGTATTGAGTTTGTTTATGATAAAAAAGCTAGGTAGGGTATGGCAATTCCAATCTTTTCCCTGTGAAGAATTAGTATAGTTAACGAGGAGCTAGTGTAATATCCACAGCTAACTGTCATATTCTATAGTGCTTTCATCTTCCTCGCGTCAGTGACATAGTGGGTAATGCAGTAGTCACAGCATGAAATCGTGAGCATTGATTCAAATCGCCGACGTATGCACGAGCGTGTATAAAGACGGTGCAAAAATAGACACGGCAAAACAACTGTGAACATGTTGATGTCACTGACTCGTGGAAGGTTAGTTAAATGGAGTATAAGTGTGTTAGGCTACAGGTTCATTGGCTTAAAAATGTGCACAAAAAGGTTCAAGTCCTCAAGCACGCGGGGATATCTTGAGGTCTTGACTGAAGTTCCTGCAACAAAACACCGATGTGCTCATTTTGCTCTAGTAATAGTGTTTTATATTGATTCAAGTCAAGAATACCCAAATTAAATTCATGCATAACCCTAACCTACTGATTAGCCATTTAGCAAATTCCTGAAGCTAACAAAACTAATACAAAAAGTAAATGTGAATGCAATGAGTACACTGAACACTGCAAATTAACTACTTTGCTAATTACATGTTAAGTGCAAAAGGCTACAAAAGCTGGTGATAACACATGGAATTACTGAACCACAAAACACAAAATTTGTGCACAGAGCAGCTTGTATTACATTTTGTTTAGGTTAATAGACTATTTGCGCAATCCCCAATGCATCTCATTCGGTGCCCATTTCCATCCGGAATTTGTACCAGTGGTCATGTTTACAAAAAAAAATTGTGTTCGTATTCGCAGTCGACGAAAAAACAGTGCCTAAACTTACAATTACAAAGTACCTTTTCACGCGAAATTAATCTTACAAAAATGTAGAAGAATATCTATGGAACAAAAAACAATCAAGGCAATGGTGTTGAAATTCACGACAAAACGTGATATTTTCGATCGTAACTGTGCCCTACTTGTCACCTGACGGACGATTACACACTATAGTGCAACGTCACAGATAGGTTAAGTTTTTCTGGTATTTACGTTACGCTGCTAACCGTATGTTTTTAGCCGACTTGAGGCTGGTAAAAAGTTCCCGGATGGAACGGGCACCCATGAGATGTATTTCGGGGATCGTGCAAATGTCTATTAAAAAGTGGACATAGAAAAAAATCGCCATTATTGAGCAACAAGAGCATTCAACTTTGTGTGAAGTAATGCTGATTTCACTCAACAATTCCCCACTATTAAAGGCTTTCTCCCAAACCTTCAAGATCAGGAACACATGTGAATCAGATTAAAGTGATGCATCATTTTTGGGTCGCCTGCCTTAAGGTAGGAAGACACATAGGGATAGCTTTGTCCACTGTTGTTGCTATTGTTGACGTAGTCTGTTGTTGTTGTGAACAAGGGTTAATATTTGCGGTAAGATCCGCATACTTTAATGGATTTAAACCAAACTTGAGTCATAGGTGCAATGTGGGATCCCTCATTTGTTGATGAGGTCAAAGGTCACATACCAAGGTCAAAGGTCACACACCAAGGTCAAAAGTCATGTGAGGTCAAGTTGTAAGATGTAAATGAAAATGTAAAATTGAACTGAATTGAAAAGTTCAATTGGAACCAAAACTTGGTTTATGGATATTACATGCAAATCCTCATTTGTTTGAGATCAAAGGTCAAATGTTAAGGTCAAAGGTCATTAATGAGGCCTATTCTCACAAACCACGACAGCAGTTGACACTAGTGGTCAGAGGACCGCGATATTTTTTTATTTTAGAAATGTTTGTTACTCTAATGTGGACCCCATTGCCACAATTAAGTTGTCAAAATACATGTATGGCATATATCATTGCCATCAGCAATATAGAAATGGAAAAAGAAGTTCAAGAACTATATTGAGCGCCTTTAAAATATTTGATTCTTGTTTGCCTGACGCCTGCCGAATTTGGGGTCCTGGATGAGCTGCCATGGTTTCCTTTATTGACACTCCATCCTTGCCATGCCTCAAAGGTAGTTGGATATGATTTCGGGTTTGGCACGCTCATGCCCACCCCCACACACACACACACACACAAACAAGTACATGTAGGCAGGCTGGTAACAAGAATCAAATAATGTTTTTAAATTATATGCACATCACCTCAAATCTTATACAATTGTTTTACTTAGCAAAGAGGATGCAGCTGTAGACCAGTTCTTAGGTCACTCACCTCCATGTGTTGTATAAGCATTTTCAGCTTTGTTGTGAGCATGTGTTAAAGGTGCATTTTGTGATTCATTCTATGTGTCATATGGTTCATTTATTTCTGTGTGAAAATAACTCATTTCGGGATCCCAATCATGCATTTTGGTGTATGAGCAAATGCTTGTATCAATTTTTCCCATAGCCCACTGTGTGCCAATTCTATCAGTTTACGGACAGAAAAAAATGAATTTCTTGCAAAGATTAGGCAAGGTTCGGGCAATTCAAAACCTCAACTTTATTACAGAGTCAGCTTGGTACAATGCTGTGGATAACGAAATACACTTCAAATCTTTGGGTTTACCAAGGTCACTTACTGGGGAAGTACATAATAAAATAGGGGCGATTGATGAGTGTTCCATATGGTGAAATAACAGAATGCACATGTATGATACATAGAAAATGTGTTGCAGTTTGATCCCAACTGTGACCATGTGGCAGGTGTCTGCTTTGGACAAGCAATGAAGCAAATGGCCAGTACTCGTCTTCTAAAACCCATGATCAATAAGTAGCTGGAGGTACAAGCTTAACAGTGGTAGTGCTAGAAGTCCTTTTTCTGCTTCAAAATTATGCCTGCATTCCAGTGCGACAAAAGATGACAACACGTAAGGAAAACACAGGTACGCAATACATGTAGCAATGTGACAAACATGCGTATTGTAGATGCCAAAAGACGAAAAAGAATGGGGCAAGTGACTGCAGCTAGGGTTCTATGTACACTACACTGTGTGGTGCTGCATTCCTGTACATGACTCAAATGGTACACTTTTGCGAAGTTCATAATGTGATGAGTATTGATTAGGACCCATGACCAACAAATGGTGAAGTCTGGAGATGTATGCAGGATAGCAAAGTGGGGTTATCATCAGGAAATCAGCATACTCTGCCAAGATTGTGCTGATTGGAGATTGGTGATGCTTGTTAATTTAGTGATTTTTTTTAAACCTCTGCTGCTCAGTATTTAATTTACCTCACCCATGTCAACCTGGTGTTTGAGGGCAACTTATAGAACACAACAAATCAGCCATGCCCTTTGGTGGTGCTTAGTAAACTGAAAAAAATGTTGGGTCTGCTTTTTTATGATACCCATGGGGTGATTTACTAAGATGCACATATTAGCATGTGTTGATTTGTGCTTCTCAGTAATAAATTGTGATTGGTTACCAAGCAACGCAATATGGCGATTTGTGCTGCTCGGTAAATAAAATGAATTTTGTGCTGCTTTGCCAGGTGCATTTACAGTAGATCAACTGTGCCCAGAAAATTTTGAATATGGAAGCTTACATGAAGTGATAGAGCCATTTGTATATTATATGTGCTGGAGATGTGCTGTCTATACTATCTGTGTGACAAGCGCATTCTTTCCAACCTTCTTCGTGGATACCTTTCTGCTGGTTCATGCACATATAGCCTATTTCCATGGCACGATGAAAACATCTCATATGAATGTTCGTTCACTGATCCGCAGATATTAGACTAAATCCTTCAGTCCTTCAACATGTATGCACTGCTATCTTTATCCGCCATGTTTGTTGTGAGTGAGGGCCGGAGATTCAGGCTAGGACAAATATCGGGCAAAATTAATGAGTATTATATAGCGTGCCATGTGCAAGACATCTCTTGATCCGGGCTTCTTCAACCAGGGCAACATGTAGAAAAAGTCAACATTTTTATAAGGGTTGAATCAGTGCATAATGAAAATATCCACAATTTATTACATACCAGGGCAAGTCAAATATGGTACCAGTATAAAGGTTAAACCTTCAGGATTTGCCATAAAAAATGTTTGATAATGATAAAATGTTTGAGAGATGATTAGAAGGAAAAAAGTTCAAAGTATTACCAAACTGTGGCGATCAAAGTTCAAAGAGAGAAAAAATGGATACGGAACGATGCAGTAAGTCCTTAGAAGCTTCACTCATAATTCCCATTTTGACGGGGAAAGTAGCCATCAATGATAGAATTGGTTTATTTGCTACACCTATCGTTAGACGATTGGCGCTGTGGGGACATTTTTTGCAGCTTCTACACATGGTCCCTACAAATTTCCAATGATTCAACAACCTGGCTGTTTCTCAAATATTCTGACGTCACGCAACATCATTTAATGAGCAGCCCTCTATCGATACGGGCTAATTATGTTTGGAAAATTTACCACTCAGTTTAGTAAGTGCATGGCTTCTGCTCATTCATCTTGTTGTTGTTGAGTTTCAGTCAAAACTTCATGGCCTTTAAAATACTGCAACCAATGCATTGACCACTTGCATAAAATCTCTTAAGATTATTTGTCTCAGTATGAAATAGTATGGTGGCTGATATAGGTGGTTGAACATCAGTGTACTGCTTACGTGTAAATGAATAATGGTTATGAATAGTTCATAAGAGTTCTCTATCACTAAATGCGATGAATAACCCCGTGGATATAGCCCTAGATAGCCCATGGTTTACAAGTAGAATGTGTATTATGGGCATGTGTGATAAAGAGTGTGCCTGACCAGTTGAACTGGCTGGTTGCTGGGAAATTGAAACAAAAATGTGATGCGAGCTGGGAAAACCCGCCACATGGTGAAAAATTTATATTTTGAGTTTTGACTATCATTGCAAAGTTGGAAATATAAAGTTGTGTCCATAACTTTTTACTTCTTTCTTCTATGACCTATATCAAAAGTTTATGCCTTAGACAATCTGTACACAAATAAAGTACACATAACATATTTTTAAGGTATTTTCTTTATTTTTCAAACTGTCCTGTGCGACATGTGGCGGGTTTTCCTAGCTCACATCACAAATAATTACGACTCATTTATCACAGTGCTTTAAAGCAATAACACATTTTCAGTCCTAATGTAGGGTTAAAAGGCATGGAAATTGCAAGGGATAGTTCCATAATGTTTTGGTTTTTGTAATGAGTGCAAAAATCAAAAGCCCAATCAAAAATTACCATGGAATCATATACTCATCACTAATAGGCAAGAAAAAAAAGGAAAAAAGTATTCGGCTTTTGTTTATCCGCTCATGAAAGTAATTCCATTTTATACGCGCACTTCAGCCACCAGGGCCACGCTACATTAGTACTCGCCGTGCGGTTGTGTTGCTTACAGTTGCGTCGCGGCTATTCATCTCATTCGCGGTGTGAAGAGTCTTTCCAATTTGGGTGAATGAACAAAGTATAGTAACGTGCGCGTGATTGCTTTTTGAAAGTATAAAGTAGTAATTGTAGTGTGATGCTATGCGAGATTTCTCAGATAACTGGTGAGATAGATGTTATTTTGAAAGGCATTTGATTGGTGATAATTGGTGGATGACTAATGTAACTTCATCCTTATGTAAGTATGTCAACATCATAGTATTGATTTTTAAAAAATTTCCCCTAGTTAAATCTCACATCATTTAAGGACCAAAACGGTGATTAATGTATCTGCCTGGAAAATTTGAAAAGTATGATGGGTGACTCAAGGAAGTCAGCTGGAAAAATGAAAATATGCTGCCATGAGGGTCCTTAAGGGCAATTGTGATTTGGAACAGCATTTCAAACATTTCAGCTGTTGAAGGGACTGCATGTCCACTACCAGAAGAAGAACATGTGATTTGTTCTGAGAGACTATACATGTAATTTCCATATTGGCTCACAGCGTTGTACTTAAAACATGAGATTTGTTGCATCTATCCAGGCCTGTGTAACTCCTATATTTAGCATGTACAAAGCCATGGGACCGCTGTTATAGCGCTCCCGCACAGTATGGGGATAGCATGGTTATTATAATGACGTAGGTAGACTAGTGAAAGGCCTACAAGATTGTTTGTGGTTGTAACACATACGGAAAGTTATATCCAAAAAATCGCTATTTAATCATCTTAAAAACAGGAAAAAAGAAAAGAGAAAACAAAACTTATCAGATAAGCATAGCTTACTATCTTATATGTTAAGATTTTATCTTCTTTAATAGCATCATTGAACATGTAAATGTTACAATTTGGACCACTCTTATCAGGCCTCATCAAGTCCACTAACATTGAACACTGCCCTCAACATGGAGGGACAGTCGGACCGAGGCTTCACCCCGACGGGGTGAGTTTCCTCTACCATTATTATAGACTCCCTGATCTATATGGCTATTTTGCCATGGTGATGGGAAATCTGTTTGAGGTTTGTGGTCCACCTAATCTTATGCCCCTAGGTCACTTGGTTATCCAGTGGGTGATTCATCTAGGAGGATGAAGAGGCTGAGTAGGAAGAGGGAGGAGGAAGAGGAAATAGCAGGCGGAAGATGAAGAGCAGGAACAAGAGATCATTGCATCTGCAGGGTGGATACATGCTTGTTATAAATCACCAAAATTATTCTAAGAACAAAATCAGGCATTGTGTGTGAGAAACGTCACCTGATTAACATCTAACCATCACTTTATTTGGTTAACTTTGGTTTTTTTAAAAAAAGCGGAAATTTTAAAATTAAAAAGAATATTTTTAATTATCTTTCAGCAGTTATTCCAAATACATTACTTCATGGTACAAATTTAGTGTCCAACAACCCGTGGATGAAGGGTCCAATACCTTTCATCTAGGTGCCATACTCAGGTATATTTCATAAACAGCTGTCATTTATAGAGGTGCCTTTTCCAGTAATAACACAGCAGGGACTGCCTTTAAATAAGCAGGGGAGTGACAGAGGAACTCACCATGGACTTATAAAGGGGAGCAAACAGATGAGCATCTAAAAAAATTGTCAGCATCAGGGTCTAAAGAAATATAACTATACATGTCTGTTCCTTGCAGAAGACGCATTATCCTCCAAAGCCATTTTAATATGAGATCCATAATACTGGTCAACCATTACATGTAACATACACTACTATGGATCAAGATTTTAAGGAGAGTTTAAATCACTCTACTGTCGTGATTAAGAGAGTGATTAAGGAGAGCCATTGCTCTGTTTGTTGCCTTAAAAGGCAGTCCCGAATCCAAAACAAACAAAATGTGCATGACCAGAACAATAACAATCACAGGAAAGTTGAAAAGCAGAGCGTTTTGACAAGAGTCTCTTTGTAACTATCAACACAAGGTGCATTACCGAATGTGAAGTATGAAGTGTATTCCAAGATTTCAGGGGCAGCCACTAAAAATGCTCTGCCTCCAGCATACTTCCCTTGTTGTATATTTTATTTAATGGGCCATGTACCCGACCAATTGGTACATACTGGCAGTGTCTGTGAACGTTCCGGTATTGAACTGTTCACAGACACTGTTTAGTGTTTTTTAATCTCAGCATACGTGTAATGCAGAGCTTATTGTTATGGCAATGTGTTAACTCGACTATCTATCACCTCTAATCTGTCGGTTCACACTTGCCATATGCGTCTTGTTGTCCAAACGCTTGGGCCATAGCAGCCGAAAGCGGTCCTGAATAATCATTGACCCAAGGCCATGGGGGTAGTTACGATTGGGGTCAAAGGTCACGTGGGCCGATTAACGGGGCATTCTTTGAAAATCTAGAAATTCCGTCTTGTGCCACAATCACATTGTTATAATCATCTAAACTTGGTTTAGAAGAACCGCTGACCAAGGTCCATATGGGGGTGGGTTCACAGATTTGGGTCAAAGGTGCACATGAGGCCATTAGGGCATGTCTTTGAAAATCTATAATTCCTTCTGTGCCACAAATCACTTGCTATAATAACTAGACTTGGTCAGAAGAACTGCGACCCAAGGGGCCCTGTGGGGTTTTTCCCAGATTTGGGTCAAAGGTCACGTGGGCCGATTAAAGGGGGAATTCTTTGAAAATCTTATAAATTCCTTGTGCCACCATCAATTGTTATAACTCACTAGCACTTGGTTAGAAGAACCACTGACCCAGGTCCCCATAGCGGTGTTCACAGATTTGGGTCAAAGGTCACTGAGCCAATTAAAGGGGCATTCTTTTGAAAATCTATAAATCCTTCTTGTGCCACAAAATCCATTGCTATATCACTAGACTATGGTCATAAGAGAAGAACTGCTGACCAAGGTCATATGGGGTGTTTCACAGATATGGGCCAAAGTCCTGTGGCCAATTAAAGGGCATCTTTGAAAATCTATAATTCCTTCTTGTGCCACAATCAGTTTGTCTATAATCACTAGACTTGGTCAGAAGAACTGGTGACCCAAGGTCGCCTGGTGTGTTCACAGATTTGTGGTCCAGGTCACATGAGCCTTATTAACCGGGGCATCTTTGAAAATCTATAAATTCCTTCTTGTGTCCCAAATCATGGGGTTGCTATAATCACCAATGTGGCTCAAAAGAAACCACTGACCCAAGGGCCATGATGGTGTTCACAGATTGGGTGAAAGGTCATGTGGACCGATTAACGGGGCATTCCTTGATGATCTTTGAGACTGCGGGCATACGACTAATAGTAGGCCCTTGGTCTCAAGATCATCTGGGTGGAAATATTTCTCACCATCTCCTCATGAGCAGTCTATATTTGTCTACTATAAAGCCAAACAGGGTGCTACTCCTAAAACGTCTCTTACTTTGCTCATGTGTGGACTTTTCACGATTAATCGCCCAATGGACAATGTTGTGACCCCCGGGATGTGACAATAAAGAAGGGAAATAAAAAATACTATAATTAAAACCTGTGTGCTACCCCTAAACGTCTTTTACTTATGCTCATGTGGGGGATTTTCAAGATTAATATCTCCACAATGGAAAAAATCAAAAAGAAAGCATCTCTAAATGTTAAACCCGGGGGTGATACTCCTAAACGTCACTTACTATGCTCATTTGGGGGACTTTTCAAGATTAATTCCTACACAATAGCAAATGTGTTGAGCCCACAGGGTGGTGTGCCCATTTAATAACCTGCTGAGGCTACAGCACCATTGGTGGCTCTTGTTTATAAGGCCATACCTCGAAACCAATTAGGCATAGTTGGTGGTGTCTGTGAACAGTCCAGATACATGACTATGATATTTTAAGAACATGAAATACCTGACATTGCATGTTCATCACTTTCAGTTCCATGTATTTTGGCATCATCTTTACATAGGCTATACTTGTGACGATACTTCATGATTCTTTGTGCTAAAGTCTAATTTTGAGACGGTGGTTTTCTCATGGGTATGTGTGTAATGTAAGCTAGACTATCCAATCCAGTCAGTTGTGTGGTGGTGCTTTGGTTAATTAAAGTTGATTTGTACATTTGTGCATAATTGTTGATTGGTCCCCCTGGTGTTCATTCTAGGAGTCTCTTGCCAAAATCACAGATCTTCATGAGATACACTGCCTCGTGGCCATGGTTAACAATCTTCAAAGGCTTTTAGTACTCAAAGAGAGGAATGCAACCTAAACTTACCTTAGATGTCAGTTGTGGAAACGTGGCTGCAGAGGACGAATAACGGTCCATGCAGACAGAGACCGTTTATGACGCAAGGACACAACCACCATCCACCTGAGCTGAGCTTTATGAGTGAGGAAAGCTTGTGTCATAATAAATTCAAGCCAATAGTGAAGACAGAACATCCCCACATACATGTACACAACCAATTTCTTCTTTCTCTTTCATGAGATACCTTGAGTATCTGCTTAATAGCACGTAGTTCCACCCCGCATGGGTACCACACGCCAGCCGTAAAAGTGGGGGTAATCATCCTCCTAGGTACACCGCAAGCCTAACCAATAGTCACCCATTCTTAGTACCTGGGTGGGTACTCCCATGCACATAGCCTTGAGTTCTTGTGATTATTTCAGTATTTATCCATTATAACATTTTGGTCCATATGAAATATGTTTTTAACGGAAAATGCCCGTATTATATGGGTGTTTTGGTGATGCTCATCTCAGATATAGATGTTACTGAGGCGTGGCAAATTTAAATCTCGTAAACAATGGAATGTTTGGAGCCCTCTATGGTCCAAAGTGCGCCTACTAGACAGCTTAGGGAGTACCTGTGAAGCTACGCCCGAGGAGTAGCTCTGCATAGATACTCCAGTACTAGTGGCTCACATGGGTACCTCCCGGCAGTCACCTAGAAGTAACTGCCAGAGTACACTATAGAATGGGTACTGCTGAGTTAAACATAGCTGCTATCCCCCCAGTGACTTGTGTAATTTGCAAGTTCCTGAGTGTAGGAAAGCCATCCTAATGCATCCAGGGGGTCGAGTAAGAGTACCATGGAGTAGATTAAGCTATGGGTACACGTGAGGTAGGAATCTTGCTGGGTAGTTGTGATGGCCCTGCATCCACTACACTGCTCACCAATCCAGGAAACTTCAGAAGTTGTACTAAACTGAAATGCAAACCTCATATCATTTTTTTTTAATCATTTGAAGAGTTAGGGATTAATTTAAGATAATTGTGGAATGCATGTATGTCATCAGAAATATAAAATTAAAGATAAGACTTATTTTTAGTTAATTTTTATTGTAATTGTCATTTTGTTTCATGCTTCCTGATGATGTCATGGGGCATATTCATAACCAGATAAACAGAATCAACGGATGTAATTACAAAAGCGTCCACACCAACCGACCTGCATAATTACCAGGAAATCAAACTTAGACATGGCGGCCAAGGTTACGTAATCAATGGCCATATCTACACCAGGGAAAAAGAACAGAAAGGAGTGTGGTATTTAACATGTCATTAAACGTAAGAAAGATGGCCGCACGGGCAGTGATGTCCCAAGATGGGATAAAAGAGACTGGAGAACATAAACACTGCCACCAGATATACAAGTATTTCAATTTAGACAGAAAATTATGATGGATTTTCAGGAAGCCTGAAAATTCAAGGATTTCTATGGGCAAGATGTATGAGCAGCTCAAGAAAGACTATGTGTCATACTTGCCTTCTGAAGCTGAAAGAAGAGATCTTTTGGCGAGGTTGCCTTCATTCCGTTCCATCTCTGGCACCTTGTACAGGTTGTCCAAAAAAGGAGATACAAAACTATTGACCTTTTGAAGGAGAAAGACTTTCAAATTAGTCCTTTAAAATTATGCCCTTGGAGGAGCATGACTTTGGATTGCTTTCATAAGTATTAGGCTTCTGATTCATTGTGGGTAATGAAGACTAAATAAGGACAATGTGTATCCTTGTGTATTGTCCTTGCATGAGGTCAGACTTCCTGCGTACTGCTGGTGTTGTAATCAAATGGCTTAACTCTTAAGATAAAGTGGATCCTATTGGAATTCTGAAAATTAGCTTCAAGGTGCTTAGTCCGATTTACGTGATCATTTTCTCTACTTGATATGAGAGCCTAGAAATTGTAATCACTAGCCACCAGTTTCATGGGTAACATACAGGGGAGTCAAAAAAGTACACCAAAACTTGAGCGATTTTCATAGAAAACCATCTGGCTATTCATTAATGTTCTGTATTTTGCTTGTTATTTTACTTCTTCTTAATAGACTCTAAAGAAATTATTTAAATTAAAATTGATTAACGCGTTCAAACGTTACAGTTGCGGACGTGAAAATACCCGATGTGAAAGAGCGAACAAGTACACGCGAGGAGTACCAAAGAATACTCTTGGTTTTCGTTCAGCCTTGGGATTGCAGCATATCATCCATTAATTACACATTTGGAATAAAATGTCGGAAAACCAGTTACGTAACCAGCCTGTGGGTGAGGGCGTGGGAGGAGAAGGGGTAAGGGTGGACCCGCATTCAAAAATCGTTGCCCCATTCCTGGCCCAATAGAGACAGGAAAAGTAATAACTTGACAGTATGAAAGGTACCGTGTTCACCTTTGCCCAAAAAAGTGTTTTAGTGAGCTCTCAAAGTTAAATGGTTCCCATCGCCTGGTCCCTCCCTCCCCAAAATGAAAATGTATGGTTACATCGTTGGTAAGACTGTAAAATGAAAAACCGTAGATAATCAAAAATAATATTTAATAAAATTAATATGCGATTGAAGCAAAAATATGCAGCATTCTTTCTTTTCATTCTTTAATTTCCCCGTAGTAAAAACTTCCAAATTACCTGTAGGCCTATAGGATGGTAACAGATAAAGCATTAACATGTTTCATTTCAAAAACATGCTGTTAATTTCATAAATATCTGCCATTATCATATCAACACAGTCCTGCGTAGCATTTGAATACGGAGCCAAAGAAATCAACCTGTTAACTTATTTTAAGCCTCACGCTGCATGCGCAGTATAATGAGCCTCATGTGTACAGTCAGTGAGCAATTTGTTCGGGGCAGAAAAGGGATACCTTCACAAAAAGCACTGTAGCCTTGAATGGCTGATCGTTTTAAAAATTATTTAAATTATGTGAATAGCTGATCAAACAGGACTATCTAACAGGAATAATTTGGTAAATCCGTTAAGGTTTCTTCATAAAAAAATCCCTCATGTTTGTACTTTTTCGACTCACCCTATATAATGCGGCTTTGTGGTAGAAGTGAAAGCTAGAAAAGTCTGTCATGCTGTGTAATATTTATAGTTTTAAAAACTATTAAAATGCAGGTTTTGTCCCTCTTGGGAAGAAATGGATTGAAAGCTGAAATTTCATGACAACAATGAGAAATAAGTCCTTTCATCTGATATCAGAATTGATAATACTTCTGGGTAGGTCAAGGGTCCCCAAAGATTATTAGAACAAGTACCTTTAAATACCAGTTGTATAGTGCCACTATTTCTGGTCTAGAGTAGAAAGGCAGTGGCAACATTTCCCGAGTGCAAGGGGGCAGTGCTGGCAAATGTCAAATTATTTCCAAGCCTCCTTTCTACTTTTAAATTCTTGCTAACAGATGTATGGTCCAGGAATCATACTATTTTGATCTCCTCCTATTCAGACATACACTCTATAGCTACCAATGGTTATATTACTGTGATTATTCTAAATTATATTATCTCACACAATATATTTATAACCTGATAAGCCTTACCTATTCATAGTATATAGTATTGTATTATATTGATCTGTATCATAATTTCTGAATGAAATAAATGAAGTTGAAAAACTTGAAAACTTGAAACTTTTAACAGTATTTCAAAACCTGAAAAAACTGTGCTGGCTGTCTTAAAGGTGGGTGATCCAATTTAAGTATATATGAAGTTTTAATCTTGATAGATTGGCTTTCACCCCAAAACCCCATCTGTTAAAGTTTTGTGCCGATATTTCAATCCGTTTTGATGTGAGAGCGAAAAATGGGATTTTTGTAAACCCCATAGAGTACTGTGTACAATTAATATTGGTCTACCAAAAGGGGCACATTTTCACTCCTAACTTCCAAACCAAATATCCTTTAGCTCTAAGATTTCACAGGGTAAATGAGAAAAATAGTAGGTTTCTTCTGATACCAAAACTTCGACCACTTCCGGTAAAAATCTATTAGCAATCGGACCATGGACCTTTAAGGCAGCAAGACACATAGGGATCACATTGTCCACTATTGTTGTCAAAAAACTTGAGTCATAGGTGCAAAGTGGGATTTGTTGATTGGGTCAGAGGTCACATAAGTGGAATTTAAAAGATAGTGTTTTGCTGTAATTTTGATAAATATTTTTCTACCATCATATTTTCCTATGTTTACAACATTTTACTGTAAATTCAAAGAATCAGTGAGGGGTTAGGGAACTGTGCCTCTGGCAACCATATTCTGTCTTTATAATTTGTAATAGAGCAGATTCAACCCATCATGTCACCAGAGGAAAAGTTTTGGACAGTGTCAATTAGTTTGGAGAGGAGGCAGAATATGTGGCCTGATTCACCTGTTTCATGAATAACCTAAGATAATCTGCCTTTTTATGTTATATAATCTTTACATAGAGAGTGCAAAGACCTTTGTGTTCCTTGTATCCAAAATATAAATGCCCAAAATTTGGTAACATTCACCTTGCCCTATTACATTGAATACCATTAGCAACCAAATGTGATTACAGTTACTGCAAATAAATTGTGGCCAGCGTGGAACCCTTGGTATTCACGTAGCAAGGCGGTAATGTATGGGCGTATTTACGTAGCTCTGTAAATGAGATGCAAGCATGTATGCTGTGTCTTATGCTGAACGCTGTATGTACGCGACTGATGTCTAATACGCTGGCTACTATTCTTGTGCAGGAACTGTAGAGTTAATTTAGCTATAAATGCATTTACGTTGACTTGAATGCCTTCATTAAAGACACTATCAGTGATTTGGTAAATCATAAAATAAAAGAAATCATCTAAAATCAGATTTTGCATGTCGGTAACGCGTATGGGTACCCTA
>JAMKCH010043334.1:0-134353 GCA_023653785.1 Ophioderma brevispina
CGCCATGGAAGTGCACGGACATCCTATGTGATTTCATTGCAAAAATGAGCTTTCATGGATTGTGAATAAGTTACTTATTTCGAACACTTTATTGAGGTGTAGGTATTATATAATACTATTTTTGTGAAGCAAAGAAGTTAATACTTCTCATGTTATTCACCTTTTAAGAGACACATAAACGTCTCTCATGCAGACTAAAATTGTGTTACCACAGTCACTGCATTTACAGAGCGCTGTACATGGCAAGTTGTTCTTATGGCAGGAGCAATGACCGGTACATTCACCGCGACATCCACACTTGATGGTTCAAAATCTCCAAAGTTGTGGTATCATCACTAAATGAAATATGTAAGAAAGCATACAAACATGCCAAGTCTTAATTTTTATGACGTCACATTAAGGGGGGTCCTAGGGGTTTTTACCCTGATTGCGTTTGCAATATTCTTCACTTTACCAATGGATTACATATCTATGGTGAATATCATATTGTAGCGCACGTTACAAAGTTTTGAAAATGGTCTTTGTTTTGATTTTGTTGCCATGGTAAGTAAACAGGACCTCTGATTGGCTAAAGACAAGAACAAATGAAACTGCTTAACGGTAACTTGCATTGACACCGTAATTGGGTAGAAGGTGCATGGGTAAAGTGCGCAGAGCCGGATTTTTTATATGGTTACCATGGCAAACAGAAACTGACCAATCATGCAACTTTATGTCATAATTCCAATTTGAAGACCAAATTAAGAAATCCGACTCCATGGTTTCATAGCCCCTTGGATGCTTGACATCTGCCAAAATTGCAGATGTGAAATCTTGCCAAATTTCACAGTGATACGATCTTTCGTTTTTGAGTTACATTCGTCCCCGTTTCATAAAATCCCGATTTTCACCATTTCGAAAATAATTACGAAAATTATTAATTTGGCCCAGATTTGGAAACATTTGATAATTTATTTTCAAATATAAATTATTACATTTTTAGTACATTTTGGTGCAAATAGGCGATGATCTAATTGGTTAAATTATTTTTTAATAATTGCCTTAAATATCACTTGGTGAGTGATATTGAAGGTGCGTGTTATGATCGTCTTTGGCACCCCCCCCCCCATTTACCCGGAAGTAGACCGATTTTGATATCAGATGGAAGGCCGTATTTTTCTCATAGTCCTCCTGAAATTTGAACTCTCAAATCCATTTTATTCCAAAGATATAAGCAAACAAAAAAACGTATTTATGGTTAACCATCAATATTGAATAGGGCTTTTCAATATGCATTATTGCTTCTACCATCAAAACCGCAAGTTTGTTTCCCACGGTGCTTGATGGGGCGTATGTGCAAGTGCCAGTCTCTCATATCAAGAAGAAAAAAAAGTAATAGACCATAATCGGAGCAAGCACCTTCAAAGAAATGCATAAGAAATGTTGTGGACCTGAAAATTTCGAGTTGGTTTGATGCATAATGAATGTAATGTTTTACTAAATTAATTTTGAAAAACCTTGTAATATGATTGTGATCATAATAATAAATAACAATATTGCTTTAAAATCACAGGGTGAGCACTTTCTACATATAAGTGTATATATATAATGCTTCGAACGTGCGAGACTTGCTTGCTTAATCGATCATAAAATTTGAACAGAATGTCCTATCTACTTCAAACAAAAAGCAAAGGAAAGCTGAAACAACGCTCCCCTTAACAAAAGGTGAAAGAACTGAAAAGAGTGCATAAAGAGTGATTTGTCACACGTTAATTAACTTTACACTTGTAGTAGTCATACTTAAACTTGTTTAGATAACATGAAATTTGATGCTTGCATTTCTCCTGTGTCTTGTATTTAAAAAAAAACATAAACAAAAACATCGACCGACAGACCGTCCCGATTTTCAGGCCAAAGGGCAAACAAACATATTTTTTAGGCATAACGTAAGGGATCTTGACTGGATGCGGGCGCAATAAAAAAATTTTTTTTTTCATCTTTTTACACCTGTCGGCCTCGTTGTCATGAGGTTGTTAGTTTTATCTCATTTAGACAAAAGGCCACATTTTTGGCATAAACATTTAAAGTGACAGGAGGAGATTTTTTAGGATACGAATTATCTCAATTCGCACACCGGATCGATGTAGACCACCTACCAAGAAAGTTCCGAAGGTTTATTGGACAAACAAGTACAAAAGAAACTGAAACAGCAAACCTTGTTTTGAACTTGCCTGACTATTCGTTAATTGTCCCCATATAGAACACCGTGCTTTGACTTTCGTCGTGCAACGACAAGAAGTACTAAATCATCATATTATTACATAAAGACGGCGTATTCGGCGTATTCACTTCAGGTGTGATCTAATAATGGGATAAGCATTCCAAATCTGCAAAAAACCCGGGTTCGAAAAATTGGGGCGCTTCTTTCTGAAAATCTCCTCATGTCTCTTAAGCAGACGATTTCTTTTGTCGTTTTGTCGTGGGATGCGGTTCATTCACGCGATATCACCGATTACTGTGAGCCCACTCATACCTGATATGACAACATATTGGTGAAAATAATAACAAAACTTGACTCTTTGTGTAGCATTAGGTCTATTCAGTCATTTATACTAAATTGTTATTATTGGCGCCAAAAATCCGAGCAGACGACAATTGTCGTTTATCATCTCACCCTTACTGCAATACCCACTCATCGCTGATATAGTCATTATATTAGTTAAAAAAATATGACCAAATTTGACTAATTTAAGTATTTCATCTCTTTAGACTAACGTCTCCCACTTTGGCACCAAAAATCTATGCAGATGACATTTTTTGTGTTTAAGTTTTTTGAAAGTACTTTGTTGCCTATGTCTTACACTTTCCATTGTAACACCTCGCTTGTAAAAAAAAAATGGTGAGATAGAAAGCTCAAAAGACGTGTTCATTGCGTGTTGGTGTTCAATGAAAGGTTTTTTTTAAAAAATATTCAGCCCAGAAACCGCAATTATTGTTTTAAAAGTAGCACGATCACCTGTAACAAATCGTGGTTTATGGGAAAAATGCATCAAGCGCAATGGAGTGCTAGAGACTAGTTGTGATTTGAATGTATAATAATTTGTCGAAATATTGATTTCCATGGAGCTGAAGCTGAAAACAGCGCCAAATGACATTTCGACTCTGATGTCATGTTGCTTGTTACAATCCTTTCCAAAATCTTACAAAAAAACAGCTCATATAATGAATTTCCATACGAAACAATGCAGATAAATTTCAAAATTACTTTATATATAATGGGTTTATGTGGAAGTGGATGTAGAAAAAGCCACCAAGCAGCAACTTGAAATCATCGTAGGGGTAGTGGTTTGAACTTCAGACTATTGATAAAATATCTACTCAATCACCATCACGTTCTCGATGGCGTAGCGGATAGACTACCTGTATATGAGCCGGGTTGCCAAGGTCGATTTTCGTCGAGATAAAGATTTTCATAGTCGCATTCTTGGCTTTAAAAAAAAATTAGAGGAAAGTTAATTATGACTCACCCAGCACCTCAAGTACTAGTAGTTTCGAAATTCAGTTTATGCAATAAGTTTAGAGGAACGTTTTGAAAAAGGCCGTAAGGCAGGCGTCATCTTGGTGGACCGTACTGCAGCATACGACACGATGTGGCACCAGGGCTTGACACTCAGGACCATCACGGATCGTGCACCTTGTAGAATGCATATGTAACATGCTTGCAAAGCGTAGCTTTATTCTCAAGACCAGTGATGGGCAGAGTAGTCGCTGCGTCGTCTGAGGAACGTGTAACCACAAGGATCTGTTTGGCTCCTAGTGCTGTCAAATTGTATATCAGAGAATACTTCAAACAACATCTAGACAATATGGCTACGCCGACGATCTTGCCCTCCTCCACTCGGACAGCAATTGGGACAGAAGTAGAAAGCATACATACAAGGACATGGCCCTACTTGAAACATATCTCAAGACCTGGAGACTGAAGCTGTGCGAAGCCAAGACCACCGCTAGCCTCCACCTCACACCATAAGAAGGCTATCGCCAGCTTGCAGCAATAAACCTCAATGGAGCGCCTCGCCATCAATCCTTCACCACCCCCCCCCCCCCCCCATTATTGGGAGTGAAGCTTGACCGCGCTGACTTACCTGGCAGCAACTCAAGTCCGTATGCGCCAATGTATCTTCGAGGAATAACCTCCCGTGCAGACTTGCTGGATCTTCATGGGGTGCCAGCCCAACGACCCTACGCACCACGGCATTGGCTCTGATCTACAGACTGCTGAATATGCCGCCCCAGCATGTTGCAACAGCTCTCACACAAAGAGCTGGACACGGTACTCAACGAGACCTTGAAGAACCATAACTGCGCCCCGCCCCACTTCCATCTGAATTTCTACCAGTGCTTTCCAAGCATTGCACCTGCAGCACATCGGGGGAGCACCACTCGCACCAATTAGTGAATAAGGCCCTGCTGGAAAACAAGCCACTGCTGCCTAACACTGTCAAAAGAATCACACCAACCGGTAGACAGAGACTGCGCTCTCTCCGACCTTTCTGCCGACACGTTGCTAACAATCCCCAGTCCCCATTCACATCTTACAGACTGGAATACTGCTAGCTGACATTCCAAGACAGATCAACTCTCTATTACACTAAGACAGAACTACAACCTGGCAGCAATCTCCCTCGCAAGGAATGGGTCACCTTAAACCGGATTGGCAGGAGTCGGTCGCTAATAGAAGATGTACCGTGGGGGCTGCGGCCATCGCCTGCCTGCCAATGTGGTTCTCCATCACAGACTGCGGATCAATTCTCCATATGAGTGCCCTACCTTTCGTCCGCCGGCGGATACAGATATTCAAACCTCAATCAATCAACAGTGAGTTGGCTCCAACGTTTACAACACATTTAGCTGCTGCCTCATACGCAAGAAGAGAAGAATCAATGTATACAAGAAAGTCGATTGTGTCGTTGGAACACATTTCAATCGGAAAAGAATTGTGCCGCATGGATGCTGTTACAACGAAGATGGTATACAAATCGTCGCCCGATCACCATAAAAATGTCGTATTTCACATTTTTGAGGTTTTTGCGAAATTACGCCTAATTACTTAGTTCATCGAGTTCTTGCCATCCAAATAGTTTCAAAATGGGGATGCCTAAGAATGAGTTTATAAATTACAGAATTTTGTCATTTCCTGAACATCATCATATCCGAATTTCACCTATGTCGTAGTTAAAAGCGCATTCATTTACCGCGTTGATATAAGCGTTCTATTTTGCCGATCTAAATAAAGGTTTCACATAACAGACTATTTTGACGTATTCCATCGTTATTCGGAAAACCAGCTTGTCACATAGTGATCTATTTTACGCACATGAAAAACAACGGTATAATATGCTCGTATTTTGCAAATACATGTATTGTGAATTCACATATAGACTTATAACTTTGTAGCCTAATTAAGATAATATAATTGCAGTTTTAAGTTGATTTATTGGTTTATATTGGACTTTAAAATGTTTCTTCAAAAACAGTAAATAGTCTAGATGTTTATTTATGCGTCGTTTTACCGTATAGGACATGAAATGCCGCGGAGATTTTGATGTCGATTTCTCGGAACACGTGTTTTGTAAAATACGACAGTATGTGGATGTGGGCCGACGAAATGTTACCACACTCTGATCGGTTCCGACGAATCTGCACTCGACCTGCCCCGCCATAGTTTGGTTGCGCGCGCTTCTGGAAAATTAATTTAATGAAACAAACGATGGCCTTCTGAACCCCAAAAACCTGTGCTAAAGTATTGACTTGACTTGACGTGACTTAAATGCATAGGACGGGGTGTCCCTTTGCTCTCTCATGAGTAATTTCCTACGTTCTGGTCTGCCCTTTGCAATAGATTAGGCATTTTGGAGTGTCCAAGCCTGTGTCCTGGTGATCTGGTCCTTCAATCTTGCTGGTGGCGACCTGGCTTCCTACGCTTGGTGAGGTAGTTTTATTGCGGTATAGGCCTTGGTATGGTAATCTGTGGTAAGGATCCTGACGACAGTCCAACCACTTCAGCCGTCTTCTGGTGACTGCACCGTGATGGTGCATGTTGATGTTCAGACGGGTCTAATTTATATTTCTAATTGGTCCAGAAGGTTCACTCCTATATATCTAACGCCGCAGCCGAGATGCTGCACTCACAGTAGCGCCAAATGTCCCTGTTGTCATTAAGTTGGGGATGTCCGATGGATCCTGCCGGATGTCTCGAGCAAATCACATCATTGTAGTTAAAGGGGCGACGGACCCTGTTTTGGCATGGTAAACTTTCAACATGTTTTTTTTTTTTTTTTTTTTTTTTTTTGACGTCTGAGACTACTTGATCAATCGCACGGATGACATTTGGACCGGCCAAATCGTGCACGGCGTTTGGCAAAGAGATGAAATTGGAGGGAATCTCCTATATCTGTGCTTTGGTTCTTGTGCTCACGCCAGGATATGTTTTGCACTCGCATAAAAAGCCTGGCGTAGGTGCCATCCCAGTCTGTTCCTGTAGCTCTTTCTTCATGGTCCAGGTCTCAGACCATATAACAGGATATCTCTACACAGGCTCTGAAGAAGTTCAGCTTGGTTGGAATTGGAGAAGGGGGGGGGGGGGGGGTACCAGATTGCCATAAAGTGGTGTAGTTTATTGCAGGCATTCCAAGCTTGTCCTTTGCTGAAGGAAGTCTTTCTTGCTGTCGGCAACAACTAGGTATTTGAAGTCCTTGACATCTTTGAGTTGGCTACCATCTGTTGGGCAGATAGTTGATTGATCATCTTCCTCATTGACCGTCATATATTCAGTCTTCTTGGCATTTAGAGGTAGGCCGGACTTTGTCTGCCAGGCATTCTCAAGTGATGTTTAGTAGATCTTGTGCACCACATATAAGATTCAGCTGTTAGAGCTAGATTCATTTCAATGCGTAGTCAAGGCTGTGAGATGCGGGCCTTTGGTGACGGCTAGAACTCTTGGGTTTGATGGGGAGTCCTTTGTGTATGAGGTCAAGACTCCTGTCTGAGGATGTAATCAACCACGACTACAAAGAAGATAGGGAGCAAGAGTACTCCTTGGAGGCTTTCCAGTAGTTGTTAGGAACCCTTTGGGCCCATCCATTGTCTGCCCCACAAAGGCTTATTAGGGGTTATAATACATGCTGCAATTGCCTTGACCGTCTCATAGGGACACCGTAGTTGGCCGAATATGCCGCATAAATTCCTTTACACTGTCAAAAGCCTTGGAAAAATCTCAAACACAATTGAGCTTTTCTCTTGAATTCTCAATCTTCTATGATCCTTCGAGGGCAAGTATCTGGGTAGTGTTGACTTGCCTTTGCGAAAACCGTTCGGATTCAGTCTCAGAAGGGACACTATTGAGGGAGTGATTCGGTTGGCAGCATGGGGTTGTAGATTTAGAGGCCAGTGGTGACAGTTGATTCCTCTGTAGTTTTGGGTAGATAGAAGTCGCCTTTCTTGGGTAGAGGATGATGGCACTCCTAGGATGGAACGGAGACTTATCTCAAAGCTTGCAGTTTGGCAGTCTGCCTGCGCAATACCAGGACTCTGCTCCAGAGGTGGCAATGGGGAGTATAAGAGACTGGTATATCTGACTTTGAGAGATCTTGTGATGTCATGATTGCTCCAGATGGTATCCTGATTGACTACCGAGCCCTGCTGCTATCGGACGCCTCTTGATGTACTCCTTAACCGAAGGCACTTTACTTCCAAGAAAGGAACCAAAATTCATTGACTTTTTCAATGGGGTCTGGTAAGGGTGATATCTCTTGGGTCATTCGGACATGATCTACGCATTTAGATGGTATGATCTCATTCACCATTTGGCGCAGGCTTTTCCAGTTCTTCTGTGGATGCTATGTATATGCAGTGAAAATAATCTATCGATGTGCGACATGGTACATCACACAGCGGACAAAATTAAACGATGCATGCTTTGAGGTAAGGGGATTAGGTGGACCCAGGATATCGTTTTTCGCGCGCCATGTTTTCAAGTTAAATGTTTTGCCCAAAAATTGTATTTGCCTAAATATCAGGTGCCAATTTGGTGGTAAAAAAATCAAATCGGTCATGGCCTGTTTATCTAATTAGCCTAATAAGCATTGTGGTGGCGCTATTCAAACTGTTTCCCCCTGAAATAGCACTGGAGTAACTTGTGTAAACATTTCAACAATGGAAATGATGTTCTATTATGAGCCAAATTTTATAGCGAAGTCCTCTGGGAAAGTGGTTCTTCAGTTTTCGGCGGGAGGATTTGGTGCACATCTAAGGAGTGGGGTCTACGTTTTTTTACCCAATTTTCGATTGCAAATTTTATTGACTTTACCCAATAGGTTAAATATGCATGTTGTATATCATATGTAGCCTTGTTGAAAAGTTCGAAAAATGGGAATTATTTGATCTTGTGCCAGGTAAACTGAACAGGGCCTCTGATGGCTAAACACGGGAACAATCACAACTGCTTACCGAAAACTTGCTTTACACCATGACTTGGGTAGAAGTGCATGGGTACCAGAAAACCATGACGCCGGATGAGTTTTTATGTGGTCTGCCATGGCAACCAGGAGCTGACCAATCGGACACTTTATGCAGTAATTCAAAACGGAAGCACTAATTAAAAAATCCGGCTTAATGGTTTCACAGCCCCTTTCGGATGCTTAATATCTGTGTCAAATTTCGACCTTTCGTGTTGAGTTACGTTCGTGCCCGTTTCATAAAATCCCGATTTTCACCATTGAGATATTTTTGAGTGCATTTTGGTGCAAAAGGGGATGGATCTAATGGGTTAAATTACTTTTTAAAAATAATCGTCTTAAAATATCACTGGGTGATTGATAATAAAGAATACATAAAAATGCTGTCGAGCTGAAAATTTCGAGTTGGTTTGATGCATAATGAATTTATTAATGTTTTAATAAATTACTTTGAAAACCTGTAATATTTGGTCAATAATAAAATAAAAAAAAATGCTTAAAAATCACAGGGGAACCACTTTTTATATACAAATGTATACAAATGCATCGAACATGTGAGACTGTTCCTTAAATCGAGACATAAAAGTTGAACGGAATGTCCTATTTACCTCAAACAAAAAACAAATGAAAGCTGAATGTTTACACTTTCCTATAATGTTATAATTCAATATGCTTAGTAGACTTATTTCTTCAATTTGAAAACATAGACCCCCCCCCCTTAAAATCTGTTTTTGGCCGATCAATAACCAGAGTTTTGCTAAAAAAATCCAACGGTAGAGGGGTTTTCAGAGGGGGTTCCAATTCCCCCTTACACAACGGGAGTGCAGAAGGACCTTTGCACTTGTAAAGTGTGAAACTGTCACTTAAATTAGTTTTAGCAAAAACGATACAAAGAGTAAGCCCCCTCTAAAAACAACCGCTGCTTATTTCTTATGTAGGAAGTTTGCCAAAGTCATGAATAGTTAATACTATTTCGATGTTGTTAGTTAAAATGTTGTGTGAATATCTACAGATATCCGTATATCACGGCTACTGAAGCACCGATCAAAGAGAAATAGACATTTTTTTAAAAACTCAATATGATGTGCTTATGGTATGCATGCTTTGTCTTCATTGACGTCAACACCCGACCACACTCCACAGAGAAAAGTGAACTTCCACGAATGGTAGCCTTACAAAATTCCAGAAATATCTCGTCGAGCAACGTTTGACAACCGTCGAAAGCGTTCTTAATTTGTATACCTGTGCAATGTAGAGAATATATTGGATGACTTATCAACTGTTGTACAGGTGAGTAAGGGATGGTATACCTCAGCAGCGTCTAACGATCATCAAGTACCATGTGTACCGGATGTCAAGATGTCATTTGACAAGTGTGGGAACACACACTACTCAAGTACTCAACCTTAAAAAAATAAAAATGTAGGGTTTGTCAATCAACTCAAGTAAAGATATCACTTTGTGAATTTTGAAAATGCCTCTTATTTTCACCAACAACTCATAAATAACAATTATAGAAATTATTACCAAGTCTTGACTTTTATAAATTCCTACATAATATATTAGTGCCGTATTTAGGGAAATGTAAACATGCGGTAAGTATGAGGGAAAAAAGGAAATGGAAATTACATTTCCACACAAAAATTGTCAGTGCAAAATGTAAAGTTGCAGCATGTGTTCATGGAGGGAACACCAACATTTAAGAGCTATTACTCTTCCTTGTTTAACTTATATAGTACGAACAGTACATGTGGGGGAAGGTTGGCGTAGAATGTAGATTGAAAATCACAGAATGCATTTCAAAGAGGTATTTTGTACAAATTTTTTTATGATTTAGAAATGGACATTTCAAAATGTAACCACAGATGATTAGATAGATATTGTTGAGAAATTCAAAAATGGCTGACACAATCAGCAAACTTTAGACTGACTGGAATACTAAACAAGTGATATTTCAAACTATCTGAGTCAGCCTTTCACACCATGTAGTGTCGTCTTGACCACAGCGCCGACCATTGTGAATCTTGGCAAACCTGGGCAAATCTTCACTTGCCTAGGGGTTTATCAATCACGTCATTATCGGCTGAGCGTACGGCGGTCCCGGTAAGTACGTATATCCTGTTTCAAAATTGAACGAGTAAATTGAAAACAAGGTTTGAAAACGTCTCAAGCTGGAAATAATACCGAAAGGCATTGGGGAAAAAGGGAGCGGCCCGTTTAGCGATTGCGTGTGTTCACTTTTCCGTGTTTGGCAGAGCACCGCCGAAGTACTCGACAAAACGTTCAATTTCTCGCTAAGTTCTATAGGTTCAGACCCAATTACGATTTACATAGGCCTATTGAAAACAAACATAGTAACGGACCCTCTGATGCAAAAATCTCCATATAACCCCTTCGTATTCCTGAATATTTGAGAATTATTTTCATTTGCATTCATTCGCCCCTATGGCTATAACGGACTGATAACGTGAATCCATCTAGTTACGCAATGGCGTATAGGCCATTGGAAGAATAGAGATATATGTTACACATACAACTAACATACCAAAAAGCAAATAGGGATATTAATAAGAGGCTAAAGACATCCCGTAATTATATGCTACCTTTTAATTGTGCCGTAACTTTAATCAACACTTGTTGATAGTACTGATAGATAGACTCGTACTCTTTGATATAAAACCACATCTAGTCCACTCATTCTACGGTATGACCTGGACAAATTACTACAGAAAGTGTTTTGTTTTGCTGTACTTGTTGTAAAACCCTCCCGAACAACAATCAAAAAGGTGAAAAAAGGAAGCATGGCAAGATATGCTAATTTGCATAAACCTATGTGCATTTTCCCTCTATATTTGGTTATATCCATATATTAAAAGGGGACTACCCGATTTAAGTCAATACGTTTTCATCTTGATAGATGGGTCTTCACCCCTAAACCCCCCATCTGTTTAGAGTTTTGCGCTGATATTTCAACAACCCGTTTTCATTTAGAGGTAAACACATGATTTTTCTTAGCCCTAATTCAATGATATGTGTCAAATTAATATCGGTCGACCAAATGGGATACATTTTCCGCTCATACTTCCAAACAACTATCCCCTTTCACCCCTAACGATTCACAGGGTAAATAAGAAAAATTCGTAGCTTTCTTCAAATACCAAAATTTGACCACTTCCTGTAAAATATTGGAGTATGGGAAGGATGCTATTAGCGATCAGCCACGGCCCTTTAAACTCTTGAAGTCTTTATGCTGTCACTGCCTGACCCGAGGTGCTTGAGTCAAACTTTTTTGACCTTAGGTACCGTGTGTAGTTTCATATAGTTGAGGATCCCTTCCTCATTGACGTCATGTATTCCATTCCCATGATTCCCGGATCCATGCCCCCTGTTGGGATTTAGATGTAGGCTTATCTGCAGCATTCTCAAATGCTGCCTTTTAGTAGACCTTGTCTCACGTATCACATCCCTGTTAGAGCTGCGTTGTCAAGGTCTGTGAGATGCTGACTTGGCTGTCGGTCTAAATGCTTTGCCGCCTTTTTATGCTGCCGTCCTACCTATTACCCAGGGCCTATTACCAATTAACCCCTTTTTATAAAATGTTTCACCTACTCAAGGACCCCCACTTTCTTCTGTCTTTCCTGCTATCCACTGTTTCTCAACAAGTACACACAGAGAAAAATGCTTACACAGTTATGTAAAATTTTTTACTTAATTTCTATGTACGTAAGAACCTCATAACCATTGTGTAAAATTTACCTAACAAACCCAAAACACCCCATGTTGGTAAATAAAACACGTTTGTTTATGTCAAAATTACTTTACTTCGTATGTAAATATTTACATAATTGCTATGTATTTATTACCTTATATTTTTCTGTAATAGTTTTTCTCAACTTTATGTAATATTTTACTAAATGTTTGGTACTTTTTAACTAATTTTAATGTATTTTTTACTTTTAAAACTCTTTTAGTAAAATTTTAAACCTAACTATTCTGAGGTTCTATACACGTCCAATCAAAAATGTGTGAAATTTACACAAATTGTGTAAAGTTACACACTTTTTATTTAAGGTATTTTGTCTTTACCCAACATGCAAGGTAAACAGTTGTCTTACCATGGAAAACCCATGCACATTGATACATTTTATATACCGCTCTTTTATTTACACTATCATACAGTCCTTAATACACAACTAAGTTTACAGAATCAATTATCAATAAAGATCCCCACAATGGACCATTCAATTTTTTTGTCACTTTAGAAATTTGTTATTTTTCTCTATGATACAGATCTAGAGGCTATGTACACAAGCATCATATGTAGAAATTAAAGAAATGGAGAGGAGATCACACACTTTTATAATAAACCAAAAAAAATGTAGTAATTTTATGCTTTTTAGTGGTGATCAAAAATTTCACCGTGCTTAAGTACTGGGGGTCAAAATGGCTCAAAAAAACCACTCTGACTATGCGGGGGGGGGGGGGGCCATCAGTCAAAAAGTAAAAGTGTAAACTTCAAATTTGTGCTTGTGATAGCTAATCTTGAATACTACCCTCGTGCACAATCTATACTTTACATCAGCTTCTATTGGAAAGATTATAGCTTCACAAAAGCAAAAGTCCATTTGCCCCTTGACTTGGCCACCCCTAAAAACCAATGTCGACATTCTGTAACAAATTCTTTTTATTTTTTTTATTTTTTTTATTTTTTGCTTAATATTTTTGCAAAGTTTCACATTTGGGGTGCTAGTTCTTTCTAATAGTACTGGTCTTCCAAAAACCTCTTCATGTAATTCAGTTTGAAAGAAATTCCCATTGCAACACAGAAACCCACCGAACTTTGCCGACTGAGGTATTAATTTGCACAAACTGGATGTTTAACTTTAACACCCTGGGTAATTAATTTAACGACATCCTTGAGTCAATACGGGAAACCATACACCCACTGTGTTAGATTTACACTACACCATGTTCGTGTTATATTTAACACCAATTTGGTGTGATACAAGTATGACTACCTAACACTGCTTGGTGTTTAATTTTACACCACATAATGTGTTAATCATTTTTTAACACTGCCGGTTGCAAATGACACTACTACTGGTGTAATTTAAACACTTTTCCCCCTCCTGGAGTCAATAACGGGACCACTCATTCTGGTAATCATAACATTTATATTGTACATGTGGATATGTTTTTAGAAGAACATGCTTGTATTTTGTTATTTGTGTTCTATGATAACTGCTTCCCCTAACAAAATCATAAACAGGACACCAACATCCATAATTAAAAATTATGCAGCATGCGATTGGTATTAAATACCTAAATTTCAACCCAAAATAACCCCAACAAGCTTGGACTACCCTTCTTGGGTGTTAAAATTTTAAAAAAAGACCCCATTTTTTGGCAAGTGGACAGTTCCACTGTTTACTATATGTATTCAATTACAACTAACTAAAGTCTTATTAGTTTTCTTACCACCAAACCACCACTGAAATTTGGTCCCTATGCGAGATCATGTTCTAATAGGTGCTAATTAATTTCAATGTAAGAGTTCTACAACGATGTAACTTGATTTAACGTTCTAAAACTGCACTTGAATACTCGGTTACATATTGATTTTTGGGGTGCAAAATCAATGTTAACATTGCCTTTTTTCTTTTTGTGACAGGCTAATCTCTTAATCTCTTCCAATCTCTTCCCCAATGACACTGATCTAAGTAAAGATTGTACACAAAGTGGTAAAGTTTTATTCAAGATTTACTATCACCACCCAAGGTCGAGTGGATTTTTGTGTGAGCCATTTTTGGACCCCCTGTAAATTTAAATCGAGCAGGTGCATTGTTTTTCTGATCACATCTTTGCAATCTGCAGCGCAAAAGGTAATCCAATGACCAAGTTTGAAGGATCTGAGGGGGTGTAGTTCTTTACTTTTGGCCCTCTAAATATTTGAATTTTTCACATCACCGGTACATGTTTTTGAGTGACGACCCACCTAAAATTTAATTTGTGCTTTACGTGAAAATGAAGAGGTACGCGAGCTCAACTCAACTTTTCAGGATTTAGTTTCTCATGAATATCTTTCAATACACCAAAAAGAAAGAAATCCATTAGGTGATGGTGTACTCGAATTGTTGATTTCATTGAATGACCCATTTTGGGGTGTACTGGAAAAGGTGGGTATCAAAAAATTAAAGGGGTATTAAGCAACCTTCTTTGGTAGATGGGGGTTAGCGTTGATCACCCCAATTCTAACCATCAGAAACTTTTTTTTGCTCTAAAGAGCATTATTAAGTATAATTCTAAATCAATATTTAAGATAAACCACCGGTCCAAAACTTCGAATTGGTTGAATCCAAAATTGTTCTTTTTAATTTTAATTAATTCCAAATTAAAAGTTTGAAATCTTAAAAAGGGTGCAAAAAGAAATTTCACAGATTACAGGACCCTAAACCCAATTTAAAATCTTTGACTTTCAAACTGATGCATTTAATGCTCCTTTCATCAACTTCCCCGATCTGAGAGGGTTAAGCTGAACATGCTTTCAGTGCATGACTGGTTAACAATTAACACTTAAGTGCATGGGGGGGGGGGGGGGTTCATATGTTGACACAGGATTTTTTTTAAAGTGTTTACATTTTAACAGTTCTTTATTTAAATTAAAAAAAGAAAAAACCTAAAAAATTCAAATTTTGAATAAAAATTGTAAATTCTTAGTTTCGTTTCTAAGAACATTAGCCTGTGTCTACTTTGGACCCTCCTTATGCACCAAAGGGGCAGTCATTGAAAAACACTTCTACATATATTTGATCTTTGACCATTTTGTGGGTACCAATGCATGTAACCATATGGCTAAAATCAAATACAAAATAATGAAATTAAAATTAATTAATATTTCACTAACTAATTACATGGCTGATACATTAAGTAACCTAACATAGGTCTGCAACCCTTGCCCTGTACCAAATGGATGTAAATACTTGGTTCACAGAAAAGGTCTCACAAAAATCCTAAAACTGTTTCAAATCCCTACTTTGGTTGGTCCATTCCTAACAATAAAGCACATTTTTTGAAGAGGCCCCCAATTTTTTTTTTTTTTTTTAATTTTTTATCTTTTCAGTTGCATTGGTATTGGCTTATGAAATCATACCTGTTAATTGTAAAGCTCAAAATGTGCATTTGTATCCACAAATCGGCGATTTTGGTAATTAGAATAATTATATGCGGCAGTGGTGGCCACCAACTTATCTGGTGGGGAACAGTGGACAAATTGAAATTTTTGGAAAAAACTGTTCCAAATTATTGACCCCAAATCTGATATTTGCCCCACGTTTGAATGATTTTTGTTCTGGTGGGGGGGAGGTGGACAAGGAAAAACATTAGGTGAGGCAAATCTCCCCTCCCCCCCCGGGACGCCGCCAATGAAGACCGATAATAATTCAACAGCTTCTGGAAACGTCATTCCAAAATAAAATAGCCTGGAAAGGAGAGCAAGTACTTGGTCACACTCCCCCATTATTGTTCCATTGTTTCAGCAAGTCAAAGTTTAGAGGTATTTTCATAATAGAGTTGGACAATAAATTGGGCGTTTTTTTCCAGTTTCCTGCCATTCAATTAAAATCTGATGATCTCAATTTTTAATTTAAAAAATCGCTTTTTTTATACTACAACTACGCACGATTTGAGTATTCTGTTCGCAGGTAGACTTTACTAGACGTTACCACACACACCAATGCACAAATCTCAAATTTGGAAAATTGGGGGCGCTTTTAACAAATGTGCTATTATTGCTTTACCTTACCAACACCATCATTTTAAATTTTTTCATTGTACAATGTGCAAAAAACGCAAAACAAAATATTTACCTGTTTTGGCAATGGCCATTCAGGGGCATTTATTTTCGTGATTCACAGCCAGCCCCACCCCCGACTTCCTCAAAAGAAATTTTATATCACCTGAACGGTTGGCCTAAGTATAGTATGTGTGCCTAATATTAGGTGCAGATTCTCTCTACTTCTGGAAGAAATTTGGAAATGGTATTTTCCTGTCTGCCATAAACTGACAGAATAGAAACACAGTTTCCTATGGGTCACAGTGATATAAACACTTTGTTCATAACATAGAAAATGCACCATCAGAAATTCAACTGAAAATTTTGAAATAACCCTTTTTCTTGTGCATAAGCTTATGTGAATCATAAACAAAAAAGAGGTGCTAGGAGCACAAAAGTTGTTTATATTATCAAGAAACAGGTTTCGGTCCTAACCGGGTGGTTCAGTTGAAGAACCTGTTTTTTCGATCAAGAAACCAGGGTTTTCAGTTATTGGACATTAGCAGCCTGCCATACCCTCCTGTGACACCATTTTGTAAAAAATGTGCAAGTTTAGAAAAAATTTCTATAGACAACAGTATTTTCCACAGCCAAAATAAACCCACCGAAATTTGTCACGATTCCCCACAAGGGGTAGCTGAAGCTGCCTCCTTGCCTCCCCCTGCCCTATGTTTATGCACCGTGGCTACCAATTTTCCTATTTATAATTTATTTCCAAATACATAATATAAGTCGGTTTGAGGCCAATCAATCAAAATAACCTTATCCGGTTGATTTAATAGTTGGCAAACATGAATGCAAGCTTTTTCCCAAATTCCAATTAGGCCGTACGCATTATTTATGGGGGTGTGCGACTCAAAAGTTGACTTTTTTTACGAGTGGACCTACCATACCCCAACAAAAAAATGCTCATTTTTGGCACTTTTTGAACATCTCATCGCAAAAATGGACTTTAATCGGCAAATTTTTTCTTCTAGATTCATTCTAAACTAGTGGCCCTTTCTGACCCCTTTTTGTGTAATTTGGGGGTGTGACTGCATTCCTGCAGCCCACCCCCTGCGTACGGTCCTGAATTCAATGGAGGAAAAGAATGAACCAGTAACAAAGAAATTTCTAAAAAATGGAGCTCTCATTTTTTTCCAAACTATTTCTGCATAATGTTCAATTTAGAACTGCTCACTCAAACCAACATCACACCGACATGAAAGGTAAATGGCCTTTTACGTGATAAAAAGCTATTTCATGCCCGTGCATGTGAGAAAATCCAAGCATGCCTTCTCTGGAGGCCGATTAGGACTGCGGCAAGTTACAATCTAATTTCACTGTTTGTTCAACCAAATCCCTCAACGTTTTGGTATGTGGTTATTCTACACCAATCATTTAAGTGTTCTCCTTGGAAAATGTCCTTATGTCCCTTTAATACATTAAAAGATGAAGCCCACATGGTCACAGCTGTGATGAAACATTCCATCCATGCATCAAATGCTCTTCATCATCACAAAAGTTGGGAGTTGATCCTTCTGCTTTAGGACAAGGTTAAGTGCTGACATACCTGAAGAAGTTGAAAACCATAATCATCATAATGATCACACAATGAATTATCACCACCCACCATGGAAATAAATATGGGTTAAATTTTTATTGTGTGCAGGCATGTAGGTTTAATTTTGTGGAATGCATATTTTCCCTAATTTTGACTTTTAAGCTTTGCATGGTGAAATGTGGAGCCGGGGGGGGGGGGGGGCACTGGCCTTGGAAAAGTACGGGTATGTGCGGCCGTTAAGACACCCCCCCTTTTCAGCGTCTCCGATTCTCTCAGCAGTTCCCAAACAACCGCAAGTTGAAGCATAATTCATTCTTAAGTCCCCTTTTTCAGAAAACTTTGGCTCAGACAGCTAATTTTAGCCAAATTCAAGCTCCCCACCTCAGTTTTCAAAATTTAAGTTCCCAACCCTACTATTCAGAGACAAAAATCCTTTCCCAATCCCCCAAGTTCGGTAATCGGGGCCGCACATCTCTACCTGAAAAAAAATTGAGGTACCCCCCCCCCCCCCCCCCCAGAAGTGGAGGTTTCCTGTCCTAAAATATTTTTATCATTTCTATTCAGGAAAAAGATACTTTCATATTTGTTTTTTTTTTTTTTGTCTCAAGTGATCTATTTGTGAAAATGTTTGAATAATCATAAGACAGGTTCCGATCATGGTCCAATTTTTTAGGTTTTTTCTTTTTTTAACTTTTGAAATTTTATGGACCAAATTTTTGAGTTAAATATGTTCCAGCTTTTGGCTATAGTGGGGAGCCAAAATGTGCACAAAATTGGTCCAACTTGGTGACGCATTGTGTGGGGACAGGAGTGTAGCTATCCACTTCAAGGCAATTTTCAGTACTGTTTGGGGCCATTCATTAAAAGGAAATTGAAGCAAATAATACCACATCTTTTGAAGAGCCCCATCCCAATTTTTTTTAAAATGAGATTTTTTTGTAACATTGCATGCCAATTTGGCTAATGACCTATACCAATGAATGGAGAAAGCTAGAACTTAGACAGTCGTATAATAAAGAATTTTGTAATAACAATCTGATTCCTGATAATTCAAATGGTTGCTTAAAACCGTCCACGATGAATAATGGAAATAGTGCAACAATTGTATGGTTATGCACACCAGACTTCTATTTATAACCCAGACCCGTGGATTCTCTTTAAAGGTCCCTAATCAGAATTGAGGTGCCCAAAAGTTTATAATGAGCCTAAGCACTTCATTTCTGGACTCAATGTCATTTCATAGGTTTGGCCCCATCCAAAGGGGCAATCATATCGTCGTATTTGGAAAGTCGAATATTATTTATAGACATGCACGTTTTCACGGTTTTTACAAATGTTTTGCGCACAACAACAACAATCATGGCGTGCTGGCTGTGATAGAAATCAGTTGATAGGGTTAAGCCTCTTCCATAATACCCACCTCAGGCAGTGGCGTGCCAGGTGGGGGGCAAAAGGGGGGCAGAGTGCCTCCTCTGAAAAAATCTTGGAGGGGAAATCGGAAATAAAACGCGGATATTCATGTTAAATCAGCCCCTTTTTTGGTTATTTTGGCCGCTGCACCGGGGAAGTTGGGCTTGCGGACACGGGAAAATTTGTTGCACTCCCGGTAATTGTCCCCTCGGAACCACCGGGCTGGCTACGCTCCTGCCTCATAGGGTGTTATTGAACCAATCCCATATCAAAGCAATGCAATGGTGCCTACACATCTTTACTGTAGAAATCACATAAATCAAGTCAAATAAACTTAGGGATAAACAGTGTTTCAAGACAGTTTTTAAGAACCAAAAAAGATTTCATGATCATGACCAAATCTCACTTTTAAAGTACTAGCTATGCACTCTGTGGTTTAGCTAAGCGATGTGTGTGTGTTTTAATACTAAAATAATACATGACCATTAATCTGGGGTGAAATTTGAAAGAAGTTTGTATTGTACCTACCACACTATTTAGCTATGAATTGACAGCGATAAACTGCATATAATGTTAGAAGGATGTGGTGGCATAATACCAAATTCATCCCTGAAATTTCCTAAACTGGTGCACTGTTTCGGAATGGACTCAATACACTCTATGCCTGCACCCCATGGTTATCAGTTACCACCTCAGCTAAAGCCTCGAACACTGGTGATAGCTTCTTAGTCGTCTGCTTGGCTTGACTGTCACCATTTGCCATAGCATATGTTGGGATCAGGTCCTTCTAAATGCAAGTTTCCAATGGAACCCCATTCTGTAGCTGTTACTACATCATCTACTGTCGGATCGCTACAACTGTATTTATAAAACTAAGAATACACAAGCAAAACACACTTGTCAATCGTTTCATCCAAATGTCAAAAGTATCTTTGACAATACCGTACAGGTCAATATTTTTGCATAAGTTCATCATGTAAAAAATGGTTTGTAAATTTGCGGGAAACATTATACATGTTTGGCTGGCTGCCGTGGGGCAAAAACCTTTTAGATCTCTGAACACATAATGTAAAAGCCCGTGGCTCCAGGGCCTGTCGAACCCAGTTGCTGACCTTTGTCACTGATGCAAATACTGTCTGGAGGACCATGGGTATTACATAGAAGACTCGGTGTATTGTGGGCAGCAAATACCTCTCAAAAGAAAAAAACGTAAGTTCTTATTCATGCTGCCTGGGCACCTCTCAACCTCTAGAAAATAGCGAAATTCCATTTGTAGTAACTCACAACCCCCAACACGCCCCCCCAAATGACCTCACCTTTTTTGTACGCGTCTATGGAGAAGGACCCAAATTCGCCCCCATCAAAAATCCTTGGCACCCCTTCTATCTCCCCCCCCCCTCCCCTCGCCCCGCATTTGCATTAAGGGTTTTAGTCAGGGAGGCAGCCCGACCAGGATTTTTTTTAGAGGAGGGGCAATTTTTTTAAAATGGGGACCGTTTCCCTCAAATAAGTAGACCTTTTGTTATACCAAATTTTTTGGAACTTTTTTTTGACAACCCTCTAATTTTTTGCTCGCTTCACTCGAAAAATTCCAATGTTTTGCATTTTGAGCCATTTTTAGAAGTTTTGGGGGCTGTTTTGGAATTGGGGCGATCCACCCCAGTGCGCCACTGGTTATGGGCCTGGGTTTTGTGAACTACCTCCATTTTCCAGAATTCACATCATGGTATTAATAACCATTCGTGATTAAGAATCTGAAATTAAAAAGGGGGTCGCTGACTTATTTTTGAACTTTAAAGCCAAAACATGTTGTCGTTTTTGCAAAGCACGTCATGTCTATGGAAAAGTGCGCTTGGATTGCCCACAAAATTAAAAACCAAATTGATAGATTTTTTTAAAAATAAAATCATTTAAATATGCGGTCCCCAATATCGTTCTTCAAACTTTCCATTAAATGCCTAAAAACAACTGAAATTTGAGTTTTTCACCAATTTGGGCACTTTGTTGGGCTGCAAGAGAAGTTCGGTAACAGAGCTACACATCAAGGCAGTAACACGTGCATGGGGATCCATTCCTAACATAGGCATAGTATGCAATCGATGTTTTTTTTAATTCTACGTGGCAAATAAACACAATGAAATGCCAAGAATCCACGTATCTGCGCGGGTGGAAGACGTCGCACTTTAAAATGCACATTCCCTCTTTGTCGCCGGTATTGGGACTAAAATTGAATGCTACAAAACACCTTGCGTGTAAGCCCGGGGTTTTCATTTCCCGCTGTGCAAGATTTTGCTGGATTGCACCAGAACCCGCTCACATGGACATGACTGGCTTGAAACGATGGAGTTTTTTTACGCAAGCGCAAAGACAGCATCTTGATGCATGCCCGGATGCTTGCGTAAAAGCGCGTAGATGTTTCAAATTTTTTGTTTATACTCCATTTCCCTACCCCCTCCTGCAGTGACGTCAGCGGAGATTCAATGGTCGCACCGTAAATTAAAAGCCACGCGAAGCTGGCTTTAAAGCGATGGCGTTTTTTACACCACGCGCACATAACGACATGCGTATCTTTACGTGTGTAAAAGCTTCGTCAAGGTTATGACACTCACGTGCACGGAGGTATAGAAATGGAAACCACACTCGTATACTGCTGAACTACAATAACTTGAACTTGACCGCACATGCACACGTGTCAAAGCCAACTGGGAATCGCACTGCAACTGAAAGTACTGTGTATATCACGCAACGCATTTTCATACTTGATACTCAAGTCAATGTACTATAATACATTTGAGCTCAATTGCGAAGGGTGACGTCACTCTCTGCGCGTGATCCTTGCCCTATAAACGTGTTCCCATAACCTCAGAATTGCAGTATTTACGCATGCGAATAAGACGAAATGCTACAGGATGCAGTCGTTGTCCATGGCCTGAGGCTAGTCGCCAGGTCAATGGTCCTGACTGTGCACTGGTGTATGGAGTCATACACCATTGCCCAGTCACACAAATCATGACCGTACAATCGCAAATCAATGTAGGCTCACCTAATCACTTCATGTCTGTTATAACATAATGCCCATACACATGATTTGATACACAGGGCCATACAAGCCCCCAGTCTGACGTACATACAATCACGAATCATGTAGACATGCCTAGCTAGGCAAATCACTTCGTGTCCTGTCCTAAATTCTTGTTTATGTATCTTGTAGGAGTAAACAAAAAGCTACATTCTTACCTTGGAAGGTGGGCAAATGTCGTTCCAGTCCACCGTTGCAAACACTGCGTCGCTCCAATTCCTATTTCTCTCACTGCACTAGCCGTCAACGATGCCAAGTGAGGGCACCGCCATTTTTTCAGATTCTTGGGGAATTTACTACTTCGCAACTATGTTAATTTTTACATAATTACGTACTATTATTTAATAACAACGTCCACATCCGTACATTGGATATTTTATTCCTATTTCCAAAGTCAGTTGTAATTTTTTCGGCTAAATAATCTTAATATTAGGTACAAAATTACATAATTTCCGTTTAACAATCGTATTTTTTTTACTTAATGTGGTGCAAACTTTTCTCTGTGTGTATGCATAAAATTAGCCACTTTTCAACTGCCCAAATCAGATATTGTCGTAGCCTACGTGCACAGTTTTAACAATTGTTATAATTCATGGCAGCATTTTAATGATTTCAATGCAATTTAAACTCTGGAAAAGAGGCACTTCCATTTTAACTTCAGTTTTAACATCATTGGCACCCTTCTTAAAGTTTCATAATGGACGACCCCCCATTTTTATTCAGCTTTGTGTACCGAATGACCCCCGATTTGGGTACATTTTATCTGAAATACCCGGGAAAGGACCCTAATTTTTTCCCCCTGCCGAGGCATATTACCATCACTTCGCATAGAAGGCACCCCGGCTCTAGTTTGACCCAATTTTTTATTAAATACACTCTGATAATAATTTGGTAATGAATATCTCCCCATCCCCGGTTGCAGTCTGACAAATCATCCAGAATGCAAATTAATTTTGGCGGGAAAATTGCGGCCATCTTGAATAATCACCATCACTTTCCACTTTTAATATAGGCCTATCACTTGCAAGTGCTACACACCTTGCAGGCTTAGCCATGCAAAACATGTTCAAATACTAACAGAAAAATGGAAAATATCCCTAAACATGCATTTATGAGTTATAGGCCTATAGGCCTACCTTTGTCGAAATATGGGCGTATACGTCCACGTAAGATAAATGCAAATTAGCATGTCTTGCCAGGCTTCCCTTTTTCTACCTTTTGATATGTTGTTTGGGAGATCTTTTACTGCTAGTTACAGCAAGAAAACCTTCTGTAGCAATTTTGTCCAGGTGTACCTAGTATTTTTCATAGATTGAGTAATAGGTCACAGACCGGTCAAACAAGGTGCATGCCGTGAGAGTCAACTCTAGCGCGTGTTTTCTTGTGTTACACGTCAAATGTGCCAGTGTCTCTTTAATTGATACTATAGCATGATAACAAAAAACTTTCAGCTTCCCTTTGCTTTTTGTTTGAAGTAGATAGGAAATTCAGTTCAAATGTTATGATTGATTTAAGCAAGCAAGTCTCGCACGTTCGAAGCTTTATATGTATACACTTATATGTAGAAATTGCTCACCCTGTGATTTTTAAGCAATATTATTATTTATTATTATGATCACATATTGCAAGCCTTTTCAAAATTAATTTAGTAAAACATTACATTCATTATGCATCAAACCAACTCGAAATTTTCAGGTTCACAACATTTCTTATGCATTTCTTTGAAGGTGTCTTGCTCCGATTTAATATCCCCTATTGTAACGTTCTACTACTTTGATATAGAGACTGGCACTTGCACCTACTCCCCATCAAGTCCAGTGGGAAACAAACTTACGGTTTGATGGGTCGAAGTAATAATGCATATGGCAAAGACCTATTCCATACTGTGCTAATATTGATACGGTGTTTTTGTTATGCTTTGGCATAATGCATATTTGAGAGTTAAATTTCAGGATACTAGGAGAAAAATACGGCCTTCCATCTGACATCAAATGGGGATCGACTTCCGGTAAATCGGGGAGGGGGGTCCCAAAGACGACCGAACTCGCACCTTTATCACTCACCAAGTATTATTAAGGAGATTATTACAAACAAATAATTGAACCATTAGATCATCCCTATTTGCACCAAAATGCACTAAAATTATAATTTATATTTGAAAATAAATATCAACTATTATCCAAATCTGGCCAAATTAAACAATGTTACGCAATTTTGGCCATTCTCCGACAGTTGTTCAAGTTTGGTGCTCCAAAATGACCAATCTCAACATAAGGGATTCTGAAAATCATTGAAAATCTTAACACGGAACAAGGCATGGGTGATATTAAACAATATCCGATTTTTTAGTATAATAGCCTAACGTTAAGACTAAAGTAACGCATCTGGGTAACGTATCTGGCCGTCCTTTTCTAGTCGTACTGTTATTGTGAAAGTCATGCTTCACCAGCTTAGTCTCTATACCTTATCAGGTAGTACCTTCATACTAAGCCATGAGGGGCATTCGACTTTATGGTATCAGCGTCGTTTGCAAGGAGCGTAGCAGGAGGGAGTTAACGTATCTGGCGCGGTATATGAACGTAACATGAGTGATTTCTTTCAGTACAAGGGCTGGAAATTGTTACTTTGAAACCGGATTTGGTATGCAAACCATGTAATAATATACATTGATATCTGCTCGATTTATACATATTAGACATTATCTTCCTTATTTTATCAATTTTGCATCCATTCGAATTATGGTAACGTATCTGGGTGCACTATTAGCGACATGCTCCAGAACATCGAAACGTTAATAATCAAATATTATCATGTTTTGACTTAAGTAATTAGGGCGCTAATCGAGTCTGTAAATGCAATGTAATCTGTGATATTCGCTCTTGTGTAACGAGCAGTACATATTTTAAAGAACGGATTGGGGCTGGCGACATGGCGAAAAGCAAGAATTACGCATCTTTGCCTTTTTTGCTGAAACTTTCTCATCCGGTTCCAACATCTAGTCAGGATCATTTTGAAAACTAACTCCTAAGTATAATTTGAATTAATAAACATTCACTTCTTAACGAGCAAAAACAACTTTAAACTGGTGCCTTACTGTGAGCGACCGAAAAACGACATTTATGAACACTTATTGGAAATGGCACCCTTATTATTTTCGAATAGTGACATCGAATTTTTATGAACGGGAAGATGGAACTCAAAACGAAATCGATCACCGTAAATTTGGCAATATTTCACATCTGCAATTTTTGCAGATGTCCAGCATCCAGTGGCTAAAACCATGGAGTCGGATTTCTTAATTTGGTCTTCAAATTGGAATTATGACATAAAGTTCATGATTGATCACTCTGGTGTTGCCATGGTAACCAATGTAAAAAATCCGTGATCCAGTGTTTTTCTGTCGCACTTAAACCAATGCACCTTCTACCCATTATGGTGTCAATGCAAATTATGTTAAGCAGTTTCATTGTTCTTGTGTTTAGCCAATCAGAGGTCCTATGTAATTACCATGACAACAAGATCAAAGACACGGCCATTTCAAAAGTTTTCTTTGTAACGTGCGCTACAATATGATTTCACCATAGATTATGTAATACATTGGTAAAGTGAAGAAATTGCCATGAAATCAGTGTAAAAACCCCTAGGACCCCCTAATGTGACGTCATAAAAATTAAGAACTTGGCACGTTTGTTGTTTTCTTACAATATTTCATTACTAGTACAACCCAGATCAAAATATACCACAACTTGAGATTTTGAACCATCAAGTTTGGATTTCCGCGGTGAATGTACCTTCATTGCTCCTTGCCAAAAGAACAACTTACCATGTACAGCGCTCTGTAAATGCAGTGACTGTGGTAACACAATTTTAGTCTGCATGAGAGACGTTTATGTGTCTCTAAAAGGTGAATAACATGTGAAGTATTAACTTCTTGCTTCACGAAAATAGTATTATATTACCTACACCTCAAATAAAGTGTTCGAAATAAGTAACTTATCACAATCCATGAAAGTTCATTTTTTGCCATTAAATCACATAGGATGTCCGTGCACTTTCATGGCGAGGCCAATTATAACCGGAATAAACTTGATCAAAAGACAATCAAGATCAAAGTCAGGTCTGTCATGGATTGTGTTATAGTAGAATCTGAAATTTATATACTAGTGCAAGAAAACTGGTTTTGACCTAAATTGCAACAGAACATTGTATGTTATCATACTTCTGGTTCACATAATAATGTGTCAGTAGGGGGGGAGGTGAGATATTCTAACCAATCAACCCGGGGGAAAATGTAGGAATTGGTGGAGGTTTTGTACAGGGGTCAAAAGTACAACAGGTCACTTGCTTTGATACTACACAACTTATTATCTGGCATGAGGATTTGAAAAGGTATAAATTGCCATATCTACGGTTATTATTTCAGATTATAGCTCATAACTGTTCATGGCATCCCAGGGTAATTCTTTCAAAGTGCGCCGATTTTGACGAACTAGTCTCACATTGTTTTGTCTGGTCATATCCTACAACAGAAAATGCATTTTGCTCTGCCTTTGACATTTTAGGATGTAATATGGGATGGTATGTCCCTAAAACCGCACCCGGGATCTCACTTTCTTTTAACGGTGTCCTCTGGAATGGTAATTGGTGTTCGTTGAGACCAATAATGCCCGCCGCGTTGTCTTCAGTCATCTAATATACAATTACGTTGTGTAGCAATCCCGTTGTATAGAATCATGGTTACATGCGACGCGATAAAACTAATAATTTACGCGACACACCCTTTCAAAGGTCCCACTTTTCATGGACTGTTAGTGTTTAGGGCAACTAAAAGCTTTGTTACTCACAAAAATGATTCTCAAACACCCCTCTTAACATTTTTTCTCAAATCACGAGGTTTTTAAAAAAGTTGTCGTTTTTTTGCAATAAAAAATTCTAAACGAAATTTGCTCCTATCCTTTTTGTGCGCAACCAAGTTCACAGGATGAGGCTTGTGGCCACTTGTCACGTGATATATGGCCCGTATGGGATATATTTTCGCTGCTTCTGTTTCGGTATTGGCACGCGGCTTTTGTAAATATACACAGGGAATAAAACATGGTCGCTTCCATGATTGCTATACAGTTGTGTACATTTGTCGAAAAAACATCTGGATTTTTTTCGCAAGGAATACCCAATGCCAGAAAACCACTGTACGTTTTTATAAGGGATATTTCTTTATAGATGTGCCGATAGATTCACTACCAAGAATCACTTTTAATAGAATTGTATGATTTTCCTACAGTATGGAGTCAAACTTAGATATAAAGGCACCACGAAACTACTTTCCTAGAACAACCACTTTGAAGATGTCACTCTCACTTTCATTAAAACACTCTCAGTACTATTAGCCCGTGTGAGCTGTCCCCCGTTTACCGTGCATCCGCCAGGATCCTCCGACTTGAACCCTGTTTGTATTCTATATGGTCTAGAAACCAGAAAATTCTGTAACCTTTTAAAAAAAAATTGGGATGCATAGCCCCGATGACTCATTTTGATGACGTCATCAAATTTTGGAGAAAATATGCAAATTTTCCAATTATTTATTGCTTGCATATTCGGATAGCCAGAATAATATTATTTTGTTATTTATCTTCACCCCATTCGCAAATTTATTTCGTTTCATTTTTATATCAGTGTTTTAAATATATTTTCGCCATTGACTTGTGTACACAAGAAAACTTTAAAACGGCCGATTTTTCTCAATTAGCTGATTTTATTGTTTTATTTTTTGGTCTCTGACAAACATAATCTGCAACACATTTACCCATCTTTTTAACTTATTTTATATTCATTAGGATGTCTGAGCAAGAATATGAACGTTTTAATTTTCCAAATATATTTTTAGTAGAACATATGGACGAAAATATGACGTCATCAAGATTGGCCTTTGGGGTATAAAATTCTGAAATATTTTTTTTTACCTTATTATGTTAGCTGACCTTGCCAACTTTATAGATGAGTAATAAGCCAAAAGTTATCTATTTTTACATTGACCCTATGTAAAATCCACAATTAAATGCCATTTTCTTAAACATTGTGATTTTCAATTGACTTGAGTTTTAAAGGCAGGACACGGTGGTTACCCCCTCGAGAATCGTTATACTTCACCGATGCTTATGATTTGATACCATTGAATAGCTATTATCCTCTTCTCTCCAAGTATACCAAAATACCAGTTTCATTTGTTCTTGTGTTTAGCCAATCATAGTTCCTATTTACTTTACATGACAACAAGATCACAACAAAGGCCATTTTCAAAACTTTGTAACGTGCGCTACAATAGATGATATTCCCATAGATATGTAATCCTTGGTCCAGTGAAGAAAATGGCAATTGAAACAGGGTAAAAACCCCTAGGACCCCCCTTAATGTGACGTCATAAAAATTAAGACTTGGCACTTTTGTATTTTTTTCTTACAATATTTCATTTAGTGACACCACAGATCAAAATGAGAACCTCAACTTTGGAGTATTTTGAACCATCAAGTTGGATGTCTCGGTGAATGTAACGCGGTCATTGCTCTGCCATAAGAACAATTTGCCATGTACAGCGCTCTGTAAATGCATTGACTGTGGTAACACGATTTAAGTCTTCATGAGAGGTTTATGTGTCTCTAAAAAAGGTGAATAACATGTGAATAGTATTAACTTCTTGCTTAACGAAAATGGTATTATATTAACAAACTTCAAATAAGTGTTCGAAATAAGTAACTTATCACAATCATGAAAGTTCATTTTGGCAATGAAATCATCGGATGTCCGTTGCCATTTCAGGCGAGGCATTATAACCGGAATAAACGTGATCAACAGACAATCAAGATCAAAGTCAGGTATTCAAGGATAGTTGGTATAGTAGAATCTGAATTTATTATACTAGTGGCAAGAAAAGTTTTGGGGCTAAATTGCAACAGAAACTTTTTATGTATCATAACTTTGGGGTCACAGAATTAATGTGTCAAGAGTTTAGAAAAATCAACAACGGGGAAAATGTAGGAATTGGTGGAAGGTTTGTACAGGGGTCAAAAGTAAAACAGGGTCAATTGCTTTTGAGACTTACACCAAAACTTATTTATCTGGTCATGGAGGATTGAAAAAGGTATAGTTTGCCATATCTACGGTTATTAGTCAGGATTATATAGGCCTACAGAACATGTGTTCTGGGTCATCCCAGGGGGAATTCTTTCAAAGTGCTCCGATTTGACGAATAGTTCAATTGTTGGTCTGGCATATCTACAAAAAAAAATGCATATTTTATCTGCATTTGACATTTTAGTATGAACTATGGGAGGGATGTCCTAAAACGCGCCCACCCGGGATACAACTTCTGTAAACAGGTGTCTCTGGATGGTATTGTGGTCGGTAGACCAAGATGCCGCCCGTTGCTCCATTCATCTACGATACAATTACTGTTGTGTAGCACTCTGTAGAGAGAATCAATGGTTACATGCGACTGCGATAAAAATATAAATATTACGCGCCCTTTCAAAATGTTTTCCACGTTTTCATGGACTGTTAGGGTTTAGGCACTCTAAAGCTTTGTTAATCACAACATGATATCTAAAACACCCCTTTTTCTTAACATTTTTCTCAATCAGCTGAGTGTTTTAAAAAAGGTAGTTTTAAGTTAGCAATAAAAATGCTAAACGCACTCGCTCTATCCATTATGTGCTCAACCAAGTCACAGGATGAGGCTCTTGTGGCAAACCTGCACGTGATATATGCGCGTATGGCGATATATTTCGCTGGCTTCTATTTCAGTATTGCATGCGGCAATGTAAATATACCACAGGGACTAAACATGGTAGCTTCCATGATTGCTATTCCAGTGTGTACATTGTCTGAAAAAATCATGGATTTTTCGCAAGGAATACTCCTATGGCCATGAAAACCATTCTCGGTACGTTTTTTTATTAAGGGATATTAGTAATATGGCGATTAGATTCCTACCAATAAAGTCAACTTTTTTAAGAGAATTGATGATACTACAGTATTGACGCAGAACTTAGATATAATGGCACCACGAAGACTACTTTCCTAGACAACCCACGTTGAAGATGTTCATCTTCACTTCATTAAAACACCTCAGTACTATTAGCCCGTGTGAGCTGTCCCCCGTTACAGTGAATCCACCCAGGATTCCTCCATGACCTGGTTGTATTCAGTATGGTCTAGTAACCAGAAAATATGTACCTTTTAAAAAAAAATTGGGAGCATAAGCCCCGATGACGTCATTTGATGACGTCATCAAATTTGGAGAAAAATATGCACAATTTTCAATTATTTATTCTTGATATTCGCGATTAGCCCAGATAATATATTTGTTGTTATCTTCACCCCATTCGCAAATATATTTCGTTTTTCATTTTTATATCAGTTTTAAATATATTTTCGCCATTGACTGTGATAAACAAGAAAACTTTACCGGGAGAGATTTTTCTCAATTTATGATTTTACTTGTTTTTTTTTGGTTTGACAAACATAATCTGCAACCATTTAACCCATCATTTTTAACTTATTTTATTGCATTTATGATTGTACTGAGCAAGAATATGAACGTTTCATTGCCAAAGTCATATTTTGAGTAGAACATATGGACGAAAATGATGACGTCATCAAGAATTGGCCTTTGGGGGGTCAGGTAATACAAATTCGACAATATTTTTTTTTCCTTATTATGTTAGATGACTTGCCAACTTTATAGATGAGTAATAAAGCCAAAAAGTGATCTATTTTTACATTGAGCCATATGTAAAATCCAAATTAAAATGCCAATTTTCTTAAAATTGTGATTTTCATATTGACGTGAGTTTTTCGAAGGCAGGACACATGAGTGGTTACCCCCTCGGAATCGTTTTATTAAGCACCCGTTGCTTATGATTTGATTCCAGTGAATAGCTATTGATCCTCTTCTCTCAATGCTACCACCACTAAGTATAAAATAGTACAAATACTAGTGTGGGTCACAATGAGTCATACAGTCGGAGAATGCCGGCAAAAATTGGCATTTTGCGAAAAATCCATTTTTGCGCTTAAAAAGAGGTCAGGAAGTTCGGATTTCCATGCAGTTTTCAGCACTCAATTGAGGACAATTGATGAGTTCGTACAGGGAAAAGAAAACATAGAATTGCTAGAGCCATAATGTGGCATAATATTTAAAAAAAATGTACCAAAAATATTCTTGCGGGTGGAACCCCCCCTCTTAACCCTTCGACTTTGGACGGCAACCCCTAACCCCGGTGAAGGTGCTAGCTTTGCATTGTTTTCGCTTAAAATAACCCGAAAAGGAAGAGGGAATGCTTACATAGAAGCTTTTAACGAAAAAGCTTATGGCATTTCAGCGCATTAGGTTAACGGGGGTGGTAATCCCCTCCCCGTAAGACGAGGGTTAACTTTATCTAACCAACCCTATCCATCGGGTTCTGGTTCCAATTCCTATAAAAACATTCTAACAAGTACCAAATGGTGGTCAAATTGAAATCATTGCTATAGGGTTGCTAGTCATATCATAACGGTACCATAACATCACAATTCCCAAGAAACTACAAATTTCCCGATATTCCATGAAGATTCGACCACGTTTCAATTGAGCCAAAATGTACAAACAATAGGTTTTTGACCACGTGGTTGCTTTATATGAAAGGAAAAGGCTATTCTGATATACATTACAGGGTGTCCCAGAATGCTTAGTACCCAAAAATAATCTACAATATATTAATTTTTTTAAAAAATACATAGATGATATGGGGGTTTTGGCTGCAAGTCAGCAACTTAGGCATACTTTAAAAATTCAAAAGTATTTTGATCATAAAATTCGGGCTATCCAAAGTGTAGAAACAGTCCAAAGTGTCAGAGGTGGTGATTCCGTGGGCGGCTTACGGACAAAGTGCTTAAAATAGTGTTATAGAACTTGTTAAACGGAAACACAAAACAAATATTTAGTTCTCTCTGCTTTTCAACTATTTTGTTCCCTCTTCTTAGCAAACTGTAAAAGCGTTGTAAGTTTAAACTCAATAGTGATACCATGCATACAAGGGTTGTCAGCTTTGTTGACACCATGAAACACATGCTTATCTTGGATTGGGGGAGGTTTGAATAGCATAATGATGTTGTTACTGGTAGGACGATTGCTGGCAAATTCAATGATTACATTGGTAGAGATTGAGGACCCTAACAAAAATGGCTCGCCACTTTACTGGCAGCAGAGGTCTTTCATTGCAAAAAAGCTACTGGGAGACCAAAAATTACTTAGAATTTAAGAGACGATTTGCTGCGAAATTCCCTGAGAGAGTGCGCCGAGTCCTTCTAAGGTGCCATTGCCTACAATGTGAGAAAAGTTGATAGCCCAGGTTGGTCAGAACCCGTAACTTGATAATCTTTTTTTTTCACTTTGCCAAAGTACGAAATCACCACGTCTGCAAAATTGGACGTAGCATCGGTTTGCAAAGCCCAACTTTCAAGATCTAAAATTCATCCGCAAGCTGAAATTATGCCAAATCTATGTACAATACCAGAACCCAATAGATTTGTTTTCATGGCCAAAAAAAATAATAATTTTGGATATTTAGGGTTACTAATCATTCTGGGACACCCTGTAAGTAGGATTTCATGATTATATCGTTAAGATGTTTTAGTAAGAAAAAAGGTTGGAGAGGTAAATTTGATGATTTACCGTCGGTAGTAGACAATAGAAAAGGGAAGAACGGTTTGTATATCTGGGCCAAAAGATCTCTCTAGAAAACAAATGAGCAAGCGGAAATAAACAGAAGCATTACGAGCCTTTGGTTAATAAAACTTTGCACCATTTTTCGAGAAGAGGATCTCACACTATATTTTAGACACAGATCTCCAATCAGTATATTGTTTCAGTGATATCCTATGGGCCAGAGACTTGGACAACAGAGGAAATTAGAGAATTATGCTAATAATTAATTCCGCGACATATCCAATGAAGTGCTCAAGGGACAGTGGCTAAACTGCTTAAACCTGAGATGAATCTCAGCTTCAATACACAAACAAGGAAGTCCAGAACAACCAGGGAAGATACGATTTAGGAAAAAAGACCCGAGTTTAGCTCCCCGGTTAGAAGCGGAGGAACTTGAAGTCACGAGAAAAACCAGCGATGAAGTTGATCAGAACCAAAATTAGGTTTTATTAAAGGAACTTGGGAGTTATTGGTGACAACGAGATGGTACCATTTTCACAAAACAATCCACCCATCTTCAAGAATAACGATATATCTTTGTTTCCTGTTTTAAGATTTTGATATTATAAATATGGAGATTTTGACCATCGCTCCAAGCGATGCTATTCCTTATTTTGAGGAGCAGATCACAATTTGATAGGATTCGATCATTTCCGTTGACGTTAGGCCAAAAACAAAGTTTGCTTCACAAAGCTGATGAGTGGCTTGAAAAGTAATGCGTATGCCCCGGTTATTTTTTGTTTTTTAATTTTCACTCTTTGTTGCTCGGCAATAAAATATCAATGTGCATGCATCCAATGATCGTCAACTTTCACCCGTGCTTGTACATCACATGGTATCGAATTATGCAGTCATGCAGTATCAACATCAGCGATTTCCTGCCTTTCAGATCCACACATGGATTGCCCCAAACAAGATTCAATTGCAATAGTTCTTAAGAGTTTTGGTTCTTATCAGTTTGTGTGTAAGATCATTGTTTTTATGTGAAGATCAACTGTACTTTGAGAAAACTGTATCCATCGGTACTTTCCGAAGCACATGTCATGATGTATATACGCGACGTCGTGGCAATTGACCTGCATAGACCCGCCCACACCAGTAATAAAGTGCCTGTCCGAATTGAAATACACGTTTAAATTATACCTGTGTTGAATGCGCGATTTTGAACTGTGAAGAGGCAAGATTGCAAGGAATCATATATCAAAGGATTGCACATCGATAATAAATAACCTTTATATGTAATTATGCATGGGGGTCATCAATTTGGGTTTGCGATATGCGACGCTATAAACAGCCAATTTAGTGCCAGTTTCCACTCGTTTCGAGCCTGCACACTTTAGGAAGATATGCCATTTATTTGGTGGTGGAGGTTTCACTTGCACCGCATGGTGCCCCAGTAAGTAGTATCGTCTATGCACTCAAGTCAACGTAAAAAATTAGTCAGTTCACCGCCGAGAGTAGCAGATTGCGTGAATCGTTGCATTTTACAATTCCAGGTTTCAACAAAAAAAAATTTGGATGTGCATGACTTTTTTTTTGAAAAAACACAAAATTAAAACAAAAAAGTTCCGCATTAAATTTTTTCAATTTTCGGCGAAATTTACAATGACGCGAGCGTCAGCTTTGAGACCAAAACCAGTTGTTTTTGCCTTATTAATTGCAAAATGCGACACATCCTCGCTTGTTTAGTGGTTAAAGAAAGCTATGTCATACTAATATTGTCCGGGGTTCCAATCTAACATTCAGACCTTCTTTAAAATAGTTTAAAGTCCAAAAAGATAGGCGCCTCAGGGCCTCTTTTATATAGGTTTGTAGGGAATGTCAGCGAAAATGGCTTCCAAGCATTGGAAACGAATATGTAAAAAACATATGGATTAAGAAATGATGTACCGTATTGTCAAAGACCATCTATAGTTTCTAAATTATAAACATGCCAAGATGGGTTTGAGTTGTTCAAGTCGGATAATTCCTTGTATGGCTCCACTAGTTGGGTGAGAAAGCACATGCTTGAAACTCTCCGACCAATTGTTCTGAATAAGAAACTGCGAGTCCCATTCATTTAAGTGTCCCAGCATAGAAATGCAATGAACTGAATAAAACGCGCCTTGTAGATGAATAAGATATTCAGATGTATTATAAAACATTTACATTGGGGGGGGGGATGGGTCCTCCGACTATCGTTAAAAGACTAATTTTTTGTTACTGAGTCAACAAAATGGAGTATCCAAATTTAACATAGAATGCATCAAATTGCACCCACATTGGATGAAATCTAGATAGATTTTACGGTTGAAGAGAAAAACAGAAAACGAAGTTAGAAACATACAAATACAATTACATCCAATTCATTATCATTGCCTGGTATCAGTGCAGTTCGTCTGGATATTCATCATGATTCATTCACTCTCATGTGTTCCTGATTTCAGAATATCTAAAAGCGGGCCCGGGGGCAAGTCCATCCTCGGTCCACAGAGGTCAATTTTGTCAATAACTCAAAACCAAGCCGTGGCCATTAAGTAGCTTCAGAAAAAGTCACAAATGTAAGGGGCTTTTTTTTTCAAAACTCCCCCACTTGCAAGGTGTAACATATCATATCAACAGTTTAATAACAGGATCAATGATGTCCCGGTCAATGCAAACATTTCTTACATCATATACTAGAGCAGAGGTCATTCATCCACCAAAGACGTAATCTGCCATTAGCGCAATAAACAACTCCTCCATCAATCAAACAACTTAATCAGAACCACATCATCAAGAATCTCCTTATTCCTTGCCACTACATTGTGAAAAAAACTTGTACTTTGAAGCGTAATTTGGTTTTACGTTGCCAATACCCTGAAAGCCAGTATATAACCTCTTGTGAATGACCCAGAAGGCCCAGAAGGTCATTGCGGTACTCTGTGGGAATTCATTGGTGAGAAATGGAAACAGCTTTTCTATTTCTACGGCACTTGGTAAGGGTTTCTTTCCGCATATCATAGAAGTGACCATCAAGTGAAGGATATGAAAATTCTGACATTCCGACTCTAATCTTTCTGAAACTACTGATCATCACGACTCTGTCTTGATTGATGTCAATTTTGAACCTCTGATTACGAGGATGACGTTGTCCTGGTTCATCTTGATATATTGTGGAAATTAGGGTCAAACAATGACATTGCGATGATATGAATAGGATGAAGATCAGCCCAAGTGCACTGCTAACCAATTGCCGAGTTGAACGGCATTTGAGAATGAATTAAGGTATATACCCTAACGTCCCTTAGCTGAATATAAATACACTTTTAAAGAAAAAGGTTACGGAGCGGACCCCACCATGTGGGAAATTGGCTCTAGGGTCAAACTAGAAAAATAAACGCTAGCTCCTTTTTGCGGTGTGATAGAAGATTCTTCTATTGTGACTTTAGGGATATAGATGGAATTGGCCTGTTTCTTTCATGTTTTCTTAAATGTGAAACAAAAAACACATCTATATCTCACACAGTGGGGTTAAAAATGTGTTTAAAGGTGCATACTATCTATGTAAAAATTTGAAACGATTTTATTGTAATCTTGGTGTGGGATCGTACTTAAGAAAAAAACAATTGGGAAAGCTTAACTGAAGGTTAACATAACAGAATAAACCCTGATCTTGTTACAGAGGGTGGTCTTTGGGAGTCTGCGTAGGACGCTCTAATTCAAAAAAACCTTGAGGTTGGTTTTTTCTGTCTTTCCTCTCCAAGTAGAAGTCATATCCTGATGCACAAGCCATTTTTTATTACCCACTTGGGAACACCTTAAAAAACTCAAGTTCCCAACATGATTAGACTTATCAGAATGCTTTATTTTAAGACATTCAAACAATAATTGGTCAAAGCATGGCCGGCCATTAAAGGATCTGTCAAAACCAATTATTTCTCTAAATGGCAGACGGGGGACATTGCTTATTGAATTGAAGGGATCACTACGAAAGAGTGAAATTTAACTCCAAAAAGTCTTTTGGAGTGGGGAAATCCTCTTCAGAGTGACCACTCCAATTCAAAAGAGTTCACTCTTTCACATTAAGAGAAAAGTCTATTCTAAGGTTTGGGGATTCCCTGTTTGTCATAATGCTAAAACAAAAAAAAGTGAACAAACAAGAAACGCTTAATTGAAACGCCCAAAACGGCTTCGCATATTGGGATGTTATTGGTTAGTTGTAAATGAAATAACCGGACCATACACGACTTTTCATGGAGATTTTATGGGTTTTTTCTCTTTTCTTTTTTTGAAAGACAAAAAAAAGGTCACCAATGGTCCTGAGTAAAGGGGTGGGGTGGGGGGGGGGGCGGCGGTGGGGTTGGTGCAAAAATATTGGATCTTCTTAGGTGTAACATGAAATTAAGATTCAGAATGAACCATTTCCTTTTCATATAAAGCCAAAAAAAATGGCCAGCAAACAAACAAACGCGTTTGTAATAGTTTTAGGCTAAAAGGAAGCTCGGATCGTATTGTTAAGTGAATAAGGGCAACAGTTGGGATGTATTAGGGTTATGACCGTCAAACGGTTGTATGATCGTAGTTATTTGTAACATTAAAAAGAAAGAGATCCCATGCTATACATTGGTACTAAATTACTACCATGGTATATTATGTTGGCCATAATACTAACAAGGGTTAGACATTATTACAGAAAATAAACTTAGACGGTTGATTAACCTTCGTCTTACAAGAGGGGCAGGGGTGCTACAGTACAACTTTCTCTCGGTTGCACTTTTAAATGCCAAATGCTTCATTAAAAAGCTTCCAGGTAATTTGTTTTTTCGCATCCTGTCTGGTCATTTATCGCAAAAAAATGTGAAAGTAGCCCCTTGTCGGCGGGGTTAAGGTATGCCGCATGTCGAAGGGGAGGGGGTGGTTGCTACCCAAGATTGAAGTTATGCTACCATTTTTGAAACTATCTTCACCCGTATGATCTATAAAACTCTATGTTTATGTAAAAATTTATCAATTGCCATCAATTAGAAATGAAAACGCAAGCAAATCCGATATCCCTAACTTTATTATCGCAAAATTCGATTTTTTAGTGGAATACAATTTGCCAACTCATGAAACTTTGTGACGTCATGTTGACGCGATACTAGATACGTTGGTACTTTCGTTTAAAGGTTTTAGTAATTCATTACCTCATCATTTTCTGGTTATTTTGGAGAAAAAAAAATGCGGAAGGTAGCACCTTCACCGGTGTTATAGGGTATGCCGGTGAAGTCGAGGTTTAAGAGGTGGTCGTTGCCACCCAAAGATATTTTTGGTTACATTTTTATAAATATTATGCACATTATAGCTCTAAAAAGTATTATTATGTTTTGTAAGAAACTAGTCATTGTCATCATTAGTGCCGAAAAACGCATGAAAATCGGAAACCATTCACCTTGTTTGGCGCAAAATGGATTCGGAAAATCTGCCGTGGGAAATGCTAATTTGACGGTTCGCGGGACTTTATGACGTCATTGTGACACCACCTATGCCGTTGGTACTGAGTTGGGACTATTTGATATCCATGGAAAGAAGAGGATCATAGCTACTTCGCACGGTATCAAAATCATAAGCATCGGGTTTGCATGATAACGAATTCTTCGAGGGGGGTAAACCACCCTGTGTCTCCTTCCTAAAAAACATAGTCAATTGACATCACAATTTAAGAAAATGGCATGTTAATTGGGGATTTTACATAAGGGTAAAATAAAAAGATAAAGGTTTGGCTTATTAATCATCTATGAAGTGGGTGAAAGGTTCAAATATGCTGTGAAATTAAAATAGCAAGGCAGCAAAATATTAAGGATAAAAAACAAATAATTCGAATTTTTTACCCAAACTAAATCTTGATTGAACGTCATTTCATTTTTCGTTCATATGATCTCTTAAAAAATAGTTTGGAATAAACATTCATATTCTTGCTCTGTACATCCTAATGCATATTAAAATAGTTAAAAAGATGGGTTTTTTATGCGTTGTTAAATGGTTGCAGGTATGTTTGTCAGAGAAAATAGTACTTTTTTCATGCCCAAAAAAAACAAGTAACATCAGAAAATGAGAAAAATCGCCGTGTTTAAAGTTTTTGTTTTGTAACATAAAGTCAATATGGAAAAGATATTTATTTAAAACGGATATAAAAATGGATGCAAACGAAATAATATTTGCGAATGAGGTGTGAAGATTAAAGAACAAATATTTTCGGGCTATCCGAATATGAAGAAATAAATAATTGAAAATTTACATTTTTTCTCCAAAATTTGATGGCGCTATGCATCAATGCCAATTTTTGTTAAAAGGTACATACTTTCTGATGTACTAGACCATGTAGGAAACAAACCATGGTCAGGTCGGAGGATCCTGGGGAGGATGCACGGTAACGGGAGACAGCTCACAGGCCGGGTATATATATGTTTGGGGGGCGATTATAAGTCCTTTTGCTTTTTCTTGTGATGTTTGTATAGTTGGTTGTTTCTTTTCTTCCACGAACTTGCTTATGGGCCACTGCGGGTAACCACATGGATGCGAGCGTGCGAAGCGGGTTCTGTGCGTTTTCTTCCGTTAAGAGGGTCCCTCGTCCTCGGTGTGGACTATAGACTCTTCCGGCCTAGTAGCGGTCTTAACGCCAAGATTTGATGGGTAGATGGTGAGAGTTTTTTTAATTTGAAGTAACTGGTATGTGTTCGGTACCTTTTGATAAATGCACAATATGAGGGAGCCATCCGGATCGTGGTTAATGAGGGGGTCCAGAAAAAGAGACGGCTTTGGGTTTACCTGTTTAAGATGGTTGGTTAAATTCTCTGTCTCTCCCTTCTTAATGAATTCACACGTCATCATATATAGTTCAGACTCTTAGTTTGCGATTTGACTGGAGCGATTCACCGCATCTTTAAAATAGACAGCTTTGAAAAACAAATAAAATAAATGCAAGGGGTGCCGCCAAGAAATAGTAATTAAAATCAAGTTAGCCTAAGTTATTGCCCTAAAATTAGACATCCAGTGCCTCGTATTTTGGTAGTTGCGTACAGTATTATATACTATGCCAAAACCTTATCCTATTTGCCAACCCAGTGGCCAAGCTAGTGGTTCCAAACAGACTTAACATGGCTTACGATAATGATACTAGAGAAAAAAGTGATGAGAATCTTGTTACGTAATAGCTTGAGGTGGTTGCATTCCGATACGACACACATGTGTGTAAGGCGATAAGCATATTGTAAACAATGGTCAATTAGTCGCTGACAATTCTATAATAAAAAAGACACTTACAATTTCAAAAACTGCATGAAAGGGTGGGAGAGGAGACTTCTAACTATTCATTTTGGCCCATTATCTTTCGCTTTAATTAGTTGCATGTTGGAAAAAGGAAAACTGCTGGAAACCATAGTCCTTCGAGTTATTTGATCTAGGGCGCGCTATTATTTTGGGTTGGCGAAGAGGTCCGGCTCAGAACAAAGTTCATTATTTACACATAATCCGGTTCTATTGCCGGGTGAAATGCGAATACAAACACGTCACTGAACGCAAGGTATGAACGACGCGATTAGTCGTGACAGTAAGACCACTTGGTTTGGCCGCCATTTTTTTTAAATTAAATCTCGTTTTATGCAAAGAAATCGCTAAATTTCGCCAATTTTTTCGTTGGCAGTAAGGGATGCATTCATAAAGGCGGTGGCACTGCGGATATGGAGCTGTTAATTTCACCTTAACGATGAGTAGTTAGGAACATATTCGTATTTGTAGCGTGTTGTCCCAAGTCAATTCAGCCAATTGGCCTTGTTCCAAATGTGTGTTTCAGTGCGTGACGCCGAAAGTGGCAACAATCCCAGGGGCCACCCAGGGTATGAGGTCACGAGTCTGAATTTACTTTATGAGGACTACGAGTGTGGATTATTTAGGGCATGTCACATGCCAAAAGATTACGGACATTTCAAAAGTAATTCCATACAGGTTACCATGAAACACTCAAACAATACTTAGGGGGAAACTATGAGGACATTTTTATTTCTGAAAACCAATATATGAAAAGATATACTTATTTCAAACAGTATTTTATAATAATTCAAACCGTGCTACTGTGCAATGATGCGTTCACGTGGGCGGTTAGACGGAGAAAATACGAAAGGAACTTAGAAAATACAATTCTGAAATTTTCCTCGGAAAACCACAGGTGAATATTGCATTCGACCTCTAAAACAAAAAAACCGACCTAAATTGCAATGGACTCCTATCAAGGAGTAAATGGCTGTATTTTACCGATCTAATAGTGTCATTTCGTACATAATTGTCATTTAATTCCAAGAGATTCCCGTATCAGGTTTTTAAGATCTCAAATGCATACATTCTACGGGGAAAAGCATAGATTTTTCAATAAAAAAGGCAAGGATGTGGCCGTTTTCGTTTCTTTTGAGATGATATTAAGCTGTCATGATGGAAAATTTTATCCATCAAAATGCGCATGGGTACAATTTTACGTTTGTGGATTATTTAAAAAAAACTTCTATGAGATGATGAGTCATCAAGCACAACTTTGGTTCACCGGAAGCTAGCTGGCCGTCAGTGACGTCAGTATAAGCGGCGCACCATTCACTAATTAGCCTAATCAAATTTCTAAAGTACAAGGTTTGTGCGCCGTTCAGGCACACACGAGTTGAGTCGATTTGGTGTTCTGTCTACTGCTCTCTTGCCCCATGCAATTCCACCAATATAGCGATTAAAGGTGGGTTGACTAGGTTCCTTGATCCTTGTAAATTCATAAAGGAATTTACGGCTTCCAAAGTTTTTGTGACAGAGAAATATGAACAATCCAGAGTTTTTTTACGAACCGTCCACACAGAATATTTACAGCTTCGATGTGTGATAATCTTGCTTGCAGCGGTCCAGCGTTGTGAACCAAACGCGGCACAGTAGACTTGATCAAAATCTGGGATGGCACCAGCCAGTTTGTGACTGATTACATTAGGTCGATGAGTTTCTTTGTTCTTTTTTGAGTTTGCAAGAGGTTAGCATATATTTTGACAGTCTGTAAATTAACTTACAGAGTCGAGCTGCCCTCTATAATAATCGTCTTGCAGTTGGCGGGGGTTCCTGATCATACAGGCGTTATTTACTAGATTGTCTGAAATGCACGAGTCGCATTTGAAGGACTTAGTTTTAGGCCACAATATTTCTGATTTCAGGTCACGCTTGCAGCTTTTCATTAATTTAGGTATTGGATATTCATTCTGGGCTACTTCTGACCCAAAAGTCCGAGGAGAGGTATGTCTTTCAAAATGAAATTGATTCACCACGACCACATTCGCAAAGCCTAAGGGCGATTTTGGTTTTAGTGAAGCGCCACAATACCTTTTCCAACTGTAGCACGGCATACCTTTGACCTATAAGTTTGTAAAACTATCAAATGTCGCATGCCCCCCAATTGAAAATGCGACATAGTAAAAGACAACGTAAGGACCGTATTTGCTGTGAAACCGAACAGCGTAGCCTGTCAGGTGCATCTTTCAATCACACGAAATTGACAGTATGGTACCACGTCTTAATGGACATATTAACAAATATATCTAACAATGTTCAAAAATTATGTTTATGAAAACAACCCGTTATACCGAAGTTGCAACATTACCCATCTTTGTCGAGTCGCCATACCATGTACAAAACACACACCTTCGATGGTGGTCGAATTCAGCAACTCTACCTCTCCAGAACAGACAGTTCTTGTATTGGGACTGTGCACTAAGGCTCAGACTATCTCGGACTGCATGAGTATTTTGTACCGAAATCAGAAAATATGAATAAAATGCTTGAAATGTGCACAGAAATTTTCTGTGAAATGATATTCTGAACTGAACGGTACGTTAAATTGTTCTAAACATAGCGTTTTCCATTCACAATTCTAAAACTGCCGTCCGGTCACAATTTGACACCTCAGTCATTTTGTCTTGACCCGGGGGAAACCGTGTCTACAAAATAGGCGTGGATAAGGTCAGTAATGTTGTCAATAATACTAATACGTGCCCTGATTGGTTAATTATATAATTATATTAGTTTATGTTCAATAACATTTTATCCAGTAATAAAGTCTGAAGGCTTTTCAACAATTGTAGGTACAGTATTTTAATGTTTGTATCATGAAAGCGACACGTTTTTTCCTTTCTAGGAAGCTTTTTCTAGTTTGCCGTTCATATTAAAATGTGCATCATACTATCGGAGAATGCTTGGAATTGGTTTGCCCAGAGCTTTGGGGGTTGTATTACAACAGGATATTGATTTAAAATTCATTTTGGAGTAGTTTAATTTGTATTTTAATTTTTTTTTCTAAATCCAAAATTTAAACATTAAAAAAAAGAAAAGGAAAAAAAAAAGCGACCGTGATTTCCGATTTTTTGGGTCGGTCGGAAAAGGGCAAACAAACTTTTTTTAGGCCTATGTAGTATAACATGCCTTCAGGGGGTAGGACACGGCTTGCTCGATTTGGGCATTGGTAATTTTGGGGACTGCTACGTGCATTTGGCAATCTCCGTCCCCAGTGACATTACATTGAATTCACAGTTGCTGTTAGGATGGCATGCCCTACCCCCCCCCCCCCCCCCCCCACACCCGCACACTTGTTCAAAATCCACGGAGGGCGCGGTCGGCAAATGGGGAGGCTAAGTTTGGCTCCCTACCCTAAATGTTTAGCTTATCAAACTTTACCACTGTACCAAATTTGAAGCTTTTACGTAAAATTGCAGGATTTGCTGGACAATCAAGTTAGGTTGTTACTACTGAGCGCAAAACTCCCCGAAAACTACCGTGTTATATCGTGGGCATATGTGGATGTGGATGTGGAACAAACATAAACGAAAACGTTTCTGAGAGTTTAGAAATTGAAAAATGGCAAACTAATATGCAGAGACATTATACTTAGTTACAAAATGATATTAACACTTGAAAATTCGCATTGCCTTGTATAGTGCACTGTCGCGTCGTGCCTTTAAGACACTTCTTGTTCTTGCATTCGCGTTTCTTTTCTTCAGTGCACCAACCTACACTTTTAATAACATTTCTTGTTTTTCTCGTTTTCCTTTTGTTGGTATTGAAAATTCTCCGACGTCGGGATTCTTCGTATACCTTTGTGATTATTTCTAAGTGTTTATTTCTAAGTGCGTCACTCTACTAATCTCATCAGAAGAGAAAATCTGACAATCACCGCAAAAAGTGAGGTAGCGGTATTTTTGATGTCAGATCTAGGAGCAATTTCCCACTAACCCAAGGCAGGGGTCCGCTCCGTGGTTTTTTGTCAGGTGCGTTTTGAGGCAGTTAAGGGGCGTTAATGATACATATCAGTGTTTATGCTGAATCAGAAGATGCCATCAATTCACCACTGTGTTGATAAAGATAATGGGATGCCACGATTTCAAATAAAAAAAACAGGCAAACACATTTGACAGAAAACTCTGAATGCAGACCTGCTACATTGTTCCACTTTTCCTGTTATGACAGCGGGGGTGCAAAAATGTCTAGTTTTATTTTTAAAATATGAACAAATCACAATAAGGCGACGATTTTAACATGTGATATTATTACCCAACCTTTAATACAGGAAGCAAATGGCCTTAGCGTTTATGAGATAAGTACAATAGTTTCTTTTTGGGATCGATACCTTTCCTCATACTTCAAGCTATTAAAATTCGATATCTTCCGCTATTCACAGATACACCATCACTTTATTTTCGCAAGATGGGTATAAATGACTACTACAGAAAATAGTTCGCAATATAGCAATGATGGTTACAGGGGCTTAGGAATCATATCCTCTTAATTGCACGTATTAAGGTATTGCACATAATTAGGCGTGTATTTTATTTAGTAAATGATTACCAAAAGTGAAACAAAAAAATATCCCGAATGTCCAAGCTTTTTTTATAACATCACTTTTGACACAAATGCTTGACTTTCTGAAATGGGAGATCGGCCCGTGTGTGTGTGTGTGTGTGTGTGTGTGTTTTTTTTTTTTGACGTATTAACAATACTAACTCCTCTTTGCGTTTCCGAGTGTATCAGCCTAGATGATAACCTAACCAGGTATTCGAAGCAAGTAATCAATGGATTGTTTGCAGCTCGTGCAGCGGTACCCTGGTAGCTATCTCGAGAAGCAGTAATGTATTAAATACATTTCAATGTCTAAAAGTCTATTTTTGTTTTAACATGTATGCCAGTAATTTAAAAATGGCCGCCATTTTTTATATTGTTTACTAATAACGATGTTTTTTTTTGATATTATAGAGTATATTTCAGTAGAAATTCACAACAATGAAACAATGTATGATCCCCAAAGTCTCTCCGTAATAACATCAACGCACTTACAAAATGCAGCCTGTTTTCACCTAATAGTACCTAATTTTGCTCAAATCGCAAATTTTGACGGGCTGGCAGTTGGAACGGAAAGGAATATGAATTTCTTTTGTGGGGGACCTACCTTAGCTACCCCCAAAATTACCCGAGGAGAGTTAGAGCCAAAATCCAAGGTCTATGTGACCTCCCCTCCCTTCCCTGTTTTGGTTGGATGACAACCTTATGAATTCTTCATAATTGTATAGTGCGCAATATGGTTAACTCAGTTTTTGACAATTATCTTAAAACCTTGACTTTGGATATAAACATGTAATTACGACCCCCAATAATGTGGCATTCCGCAATTTGATGTGGACTCTCAACCTTCTAGTCAACGGTTCTGTAGATACTGTCAGTAGCACTTCGCTCAAAAGGGGCCGTAACCCCCCAAAAAGGGTGCGTGGGCCCATTCAGCATTTTCGGCGTCAGTGGGAATTATGTTCCAACCAAATTTTTTTCCTGAAAACTTCAATTAGGGATTCCTGAAAGAGTTTTCAGCTCTGGACATATAATGCATACAAAAACCACCATGAGCACTAGAGTATGTGCATCAACATTGCAATCGATGTGCTGTGGTAAATATGGCCAACGTGGGACAAATTGAAAAAACTGGCAACTTTGGGCACTGTCAATTTGGTGCCATTGTTTAGAAACGGCATTTTTCTTCCCAATTTTGATTTCGTCTCCAAATATTTAATGAAGAGTAAATCTACTCCACATCTTTACTGGACATTCCCTTCCAATAACAGGTAGGGCCAGAAAAAAGAATACACTACCAATGACATTATTAGTGAAACTATTGATGTTCAGTCAGTGTCATGAATAGATTCACACCAGTCACCTGGAATTTTCTATTACTCTCTGAAAAAGCAATAGATCACTAATGATGTCATTTCACCAACCGAAATATTGAATGCTTTCTATCCCCCTCCTTGTAGACTTGTGACAACAAACCACATCAATTCCATTTGCCTTTCCTGTACCTTTTAAGGGAGAACATGTACTAAGAATAACTTATACAATATCGCTATAAAACAATTATTGACACATATGAAGTGGTTTCACATGAGAAAACCGAATTATACTAACCATAAAATGGATGAAAACTTGTGTTTGACCACGCGCTATTTGAAATTCGCGCTGTGTATATAGACGAATCCGGACGGGGAAGTCCTCGCAAAGGACACCCTCTATACGTCGCCGCCATTACTGGGGGGGCATCCTGGCTCCCCAAACACACAGTTAACACACACGCCGGCTATTGCCCTTTTACGAGCTTACGCAAACGAAATATAAGAATCTTACACAACTACCTTTTTCGCAATTTTTAGCATATTTCACCACCGTTTTATTTCCATGGATTTATGAAGATGATGTCAGGGAAGGGCTAACTGGAATTCCAGGGCACGTGTCTTACTGTTGTTGTAAAAAATTGAAGTAATCCATCGCCCACTTGCGTGACTGAGAAATGAACCTTATGGTTTACGTTTTTAAATTGGTAATAACGCCGCGTGAGAAAATCATTTTCGTAAATTCAAACAATCCAACCAAAATAAAGTAACCAACAGAATGTTTGATAATATTCCGTGTACGTGCAAAAATTGATATTCCCAATGACCGATCGTATTTGCTGAAAAACCTTCCGATGCGGGTTGTTTATGTTTTAGAAAGGACGCTTCCGTGTCCCATGTGATCGATTTCGGAGATGTGAACAAATAGTCCTCGTTTGTGCATGGAATGTTCTACGCCTGGACTATCAGGACACGTGAAAATGACCGGCGAGTTCTGTGTGGTGTTTATACTGAATGGCTACGATGATTGTTTTGTTTTTTTACTGTACATGGCGTGATGTAACGGTATGTGACATGTGACTAAATGTAACCATGGTTTTAAATGAATTTTGTGAACAACCATCGTATTTAAAGCAAACTAAATGAAAATAATGACAATATAAAATACACTTAGAACTTGGCAATTCGGTGGTTTTTTTCCATTTGGGAACCGATTGCTCTGGTACTGCTGCAGACATTCACATTTTTTCAGTGTCGTTGCCGCTTTGGGCGAGTTAATTTCTTCACACGCAGTTCGTTTTCCATTTGTTTGTAACTTTTAATCGCTATTGATGCAGCCAAGAATTTACATTTTTTTTTAATTTTGTATTTTGTTTTATATACAAATTGAATAACAGTGAAATGGTGTTGATTTTTGCTGTCAGAACTGATCAAAATTATCGCTTCTTTGTGGTAACACGTACAACGTAAACGCGGTGTATAACGAGAAATGCAAAAGATGCCCCCCAGTCATGGCGGATGGTGCGTGGGCGCCGCCCACGGCGTAGGGCGACATAGTCGCCGTCGGATTTTTTTAGTATGGGATTTGTATTTGTTTAATGCGATAACGGACGGCACAGTAGCGCATACACCTTCAAAACGTTCTCGTTTAATGTGTACTTTCCTATGGCATATATGACGCAAACTTGCCGACCGTATCGCATAACACTATACACTAGCGCGATTTTTTAAAATAGCACATGTCAGACTGGATTGTTTTAAATCATTCGTTATGGTTCATATAATTCCGTTTTTATGAAAGCAGTCGATATGTGGTCAATGAATTATTTTGAAGTGTATAATTGTTTATATTATCGTTGTACGGGTTCTCCTTTAAAGAGGGATTACTCGCAACAAATGGTTTGAGTTGGAAAGTATCTCAAAAGATTCGTCTCATTCATAAGAATCAGAAAATATAAAGGTTGACATAGCTTGATGTTCAGTTTACAGAGATATGGCTGAAAATTATGTTGCATGGGAACCCTTGAAATCTGCTAGACTAATGTAACTCACCTTAGGAACATGCTATCTCCGACTTTTTTGGACTGAAATACTCCGCTGTAATCGACTCAATCTCTTTGTTTTCGTCTCCACATGTAAACAAACCACTGCACATCGGGGATATAGCTTTCTGGGCACAGGTCATGACCTGTTCAGCTGAGCGTGCCACGAAATCGTCAACAGAGGGCCGGCTTCTGTCGGCGATAATCATAGGGATGAAAGAGTACTCCCTGCCGAGAAGTGACCTTCGTTGGTCAATGCTTTTACAATGAGTTGCCAAGTGGTATAATTGGGATAATTGGCGTTGTGTAATGCAATTAGCGTAGAGCTTTCTCCTTCTCTCCTACCTCTATGGTCCAACCATACCAGGAATGGTCTGCCACCGAGAGACCACATCGACCGTATGGAAGTGCTATATATGTGAAAACAGGCATCGTTGTTGAAGCAACCTCAGTGTCTGCTTACAACAAGTCCCCACCATTGAGGTCAGCTCTGTCTACAAACCTCCATCAGTAGATTACAAGCACCCTCAATTCAATCTTGGGAATTTTGCCAAACTCTCATTTCTTCATTGGTAATTTCAACAGCCATATTAACCAATGTGGCTACAATGAACCAATAAAAGACGGACAAGCTGTCGAAGAATAGTTAGACAGTCAACATCTACGTCTCCTTCATGACCCTAAGCTGCCGCCATCATTTTAAAGTGCCCGTTGGAAGAGAGGTTACAACCCTGATCTAGCTATTGTTAGCAAAAACATCTCTAACCTGTGTAACAAGATTGTTCTCGATCCTGTTCCACTAACTCGACATTGACCAATCGGTATCCATGTTAACGCTGCAGTAAGACAAAACAGTGCGTTTTAAGCAGCTCTTTGAGGATTGTATCAAACCTATGACAAATTTGCCCAACTAGTGAACAAGACTGCCTGGAGATTCATACCCAGAGGCTGTAGGACAGAATATACACAAGGCCTTTCCAAGGAATGTGCTAAAGAATATGAAGAGTATACTACCATGTTTGAAGCTGATCCTTTAAAAGCAACTGCTAAACGTGAGGAAGTGTCGGAGGGGATATCCAAGGAAAAGATTAAAGCCTGGCATACCTTAATTGAATCCACCGATATGACCCATAACAGCAAGAAAGCATGGTCTACCATTCGAAAGCTTCGAGGGGATCCAACAGAGACGCCACAGCAGCTAAATAATGTTACACCCAACCAAGTTGCCCACCAACTGATTTTAAATGGTAAGTGCAGGAAGAAGCCAAAGAAGATCACACTAGACCGTAAGAGGTATAGTGGCAATCCTGGTTTCTGTAAACCAGTATACTGGAAACTGGTATTACTTAACTTCAAACAGGAAATGCAGTAGGCCGTGACAACATCTCAACTGAGCAGCTGAAAAACTTCAGCCCAGTTGCAAAGGAGTGACTTCTTGAGCTCTACAATTGCTGCCTTATTTCCCACAGGTCACCAACGATCTGGAGGAAATCACATGTTATGGCACTTAAGGCCTGGGAAAGATCCATCTAATCCCAAGTGCTATCGACCAATATCACTCCTCAGCCACATCTACAAGCTCTTTGAACGTCTCCTGCTCACTGCTCAACCGTATCGCACCTTTGATAGACGAGCACCTCATACCAGAACAAGCAGGTTTCCGTCCAGGCAAATCAACAAACCAAATGGTTTTGAGAAGGGTTTGGTAACCGGAGTCGTGTTCGTCGATCGATTAGCAGCTGTTAATTGACTCCATAAGAATTTGGAACTCGTCAAGGATATCCGCTTGACTGAGCTCTGCCATCAAAGGATTGGTTGGCGTAGGCTCAAGAATGGACTACCCCCAAGGGAGTGTGCTTGCACCTCTCCTGTTCAACATCTATACCAAAGACCAACCAAAGGAACATGTTGTTTTATCTATGTAGACTATCTTGGAATTAGCGCTCAAGATGCAGACTTCACAGTTGTCGAAGAGAGACTCTCCAAAGCTTTGGATAAACTCACTCCTTATTATGAGGAACACCATCTACGTGCAAATCCATCCCAGACACAGGTGTGTACTTTCCATCTACGCAACCGTGAAGCCAAACGTCAACTTAATGCAGAGTATGCCTGTAATGGAAAGATCAACCCATGCAAAGAAGCTTTATTCAGTGTTAAATGCCTCCTGCCCCCTTATCACAGGATGTCTTTGCCCAACTCCAATGGAGAGCTTATACATCCTTGCAGGAATTGCTCCACCACACATCTGTCGTAGTGTAGCGAGCATGAAAGAAATTTCAAGGAACAAAAAATTGAGGTATAGCCATAATATACAAAAAACAATTATCAATATGCCGGTGTGGCAGGAGATATGGTCCTCCGGGCTCACAGTCCGGGAACAATGGTGAGCAATAGGGCGATCGATTCAGTTGACTCTTCACGCAACATTAGTTTCACGCTTTATTCCGTTGTCGTCTATGGAGCCCGGACTATGATACCTGCCAGACTATGATTACTTTCACACCGGCCATTTTGAATTTTGGGCGCCAAACTGGAACTGATTTGTTCAACAGATATTAAGTGAATAACTCGTTAAAATAAAATCTTTAAATTTCATAAAACTTGGAATATTAGTCAAAATAAGCTAAAATATTGTAACAAAAATGGCGGCCATTTTGACATTGCTGGCTACCCCCTTGCACATCAAAAAATGTAGCTAATACTTTTTGGGTTTCCCAGGGTCTATTCTACAAGATATAAAATTTAACAAAATATAGCAAAAAACATGCAACCTCTCAAATTTCAACAAAACGTCCTAGAATATAACCCCAATATTTGAGTTAGGCGGGCTATTTTTAAATCAATGATGCTCACACGTGCGTGTTATTGGTCACATAGTTTAGTACTCAATGACTTTTGCATATAAGCCATAGAATCATTTAAAATGACCCCATTTGTACACTCAGTTGTCGACTATAGGTAGAATTTGCTCAAATTTCAATGTATTGATAAAATTCTTGGATATCTTCAAAATATACTAAGTTAATTAAAATGTGTATTTTCTATTTCAATATCACAAGAATTGAAACAAATTGGACCAGTTTATTTCTCAAACTCTTATTTTTTAACAGAATAGGATCTAATTGGACATTTTATTTTAATTTTGACTTATGTCTTATGAGATTGAAGTTATTGATGACATGCCCAAACCCATAAAGTGTTAATGTCAGCCGGTCCTAAGAACAATTATATTCATGTTAGGTCATGAATTGAAGCACAAAATTGGGTAAAATTGCCTGATTTGCATGATACCTCGGCCAAGTCATTGATATATGAGTTTTTGGCCCGAAGATAATCCTGGACCAGATATTTTCAACTCATCTCATAGTGGCGCTATTCATGATTATGTGTGCACTTTATTCCGTTAATGTGTTTATATAAGTATTACAAAAGAGCAATGTTCTGCCGCCTCGGATTGCGTGGCTTGTGTCTGTGGGCGCTCAATCCGAAAATACCGGATTTGATCCCCACTCCAGACGTGAGTTTTTTACTTTATTAGTATTTTATATTGTAGTTAAAGATAGTAATGAAAACATTGGCGATTGAAGTAGAAATAGTGAATAGCTGCCTTATGAGATAATATTTTTAAAAACTCGCATAAGCTCTCAGTACACTTCTCTTTGTGTTTTTTTATGATAACATCACTATTTTATCGCCATGGGCCCAACGTTGATGCTGTCTTGGGATATTAGCTATGCCTGGTGATGTTCAGGACCACTGATCTCTATACAATGGAGTGGCTACACAACAGTAACTGTATATTAGATGAGTGAATCAACCGGCGGATATACTAATATAACCAACACAATAGCATTCCAGAGACACCTATTTAACAGAAGATGTATTTTGGGTGGCTATTTTAGGGACAAGCCATCCCATGCGCGCAACGTTAAATACATAAGCTCACCTGATTGGCTTGATTCTGTACTCTGTTATGTCGTTTATTATAGCCATAATTTACAAATGAAGAGCGGCGCTTATTACTCACATTACTGAATGGTGACGTCATATTTGTAATACAGCTTGGGAGATTTTGGAAATTCCTCAATGTATGTTCATGACGTTCGAGAGACTTTTTAGACCTCAGCTTGTCAAATTATATCGCAATGATAATGGGAAAAATCCGGTATGTATAGGCGTTTCGGAAGCTTGAAAACAGCATGAAAAAGACTTTCCGTTGTTGAGTGTGGTGTTTGTTTTATGTGTGAACGTTGATCTGCCATGAGTCAATCCCGAAATGAGGGTTTGAAAACATACTCCTAAAAATCTTAGAATTAGGCGCGACTAATGTGACTAGTGAGAGATTGTTACTATCTGTGTCGGTATTACTTAGATCATTGGCCTGAACCCACAGTGCATCATTGCACGGGACATTCACTTTAAATAAGGTGACAATGTAAATATTGCATGCTAATTTCGCGGCAGTGGATGGAACCAAGTTTTGAACTGGGAATTGCAATGAGAGATGATTGCTGTCATAATTATATGCGCGGAGGAGGAAACGTGTTTGTGGGCGCGGTCAAGTATGGTTTGAGACTAGTTACAGTACACACATCGATTGTGGTATACTTAGGTCCGTCACCCGAATGTACTACACATGCGCGAATGCAATCGGTGACCATTGGCGTTTCGGGTGACTTGCCCCAGAATCTCTATACAGGGTCAATAGAGACCCTTAAGATTTTTGACATCAACCATCCAACCATACACTCAAAGTTTATTGTCCATACCACCAATGTTACCCACAGTGACCTCCTGACCTTGAAGGACCCCTGATGACTTTGATCCACTAAACCCATACCAAACTCGGTTCTTCGGAAAGTCAAGGGGCACCACCCACCAAGTTTCACGAACGTGACAGGACAGATAGACAGACCCACACGTCTTAATTAAGATAGTAATAATAATATATAGGTTTCCGAGTTAATTTCGCACTTGTGTAGTGATTTTAGTTGATTTTAAAAAACAGAATTTGTCCTAAAAATGTGACTCGCGAAGAATAGCAAAACGATTTAATATTTCGCGGATTTTGTTTATTTTTGATGTCGTTGTAATTCAACTGCATGTGTGTCATTGATATTAGTTCTCCACCTGATAGGCCATATATGTAATTGATAGTACCGGTAAAAAGCGCCCCGTCTAAAAAAGGGTGCGGGTGGGAAGATCTAATTTGACTCAACTAATTTAAAGTGCAAAAACTGTGGGTGATCATGCATAAAGTGCAGAATTCCTCCATTGATTAAAAACAGGGTTAGCCAAAATGTCAGAAATCGTTAAAATTCAACTCATTTTCAGGAGGGGAAAAGATCTCCTCAAACAAGAACAAGCAGAAATTAGCGCTTTGAAGATACATAGGAGAAAAAACACTACAGAACCATCCCCAAAGAACCTGTTGTAATGCTATAGAATAGGCTACACAACACACGTGACTACAATTGAAAGAGCACCCCGATAACGGACAACAATCAATGCCCAAAAAAGGACGCAACCCTCCCCCGATGTTCGACCTTAATAGCCGCGTCTTGATAATGACGGCCCCCCCCACCCGAATTACGACGAGCCCCCCCATGGGGACGAAAATCAGGACACAAAGTTGAACACGATGACACAATTAAAACGAACACAGTTACCGTTTCTCGCGATTCACAATTTTCCACCCCGGACGAATTCAATTTGTCTGTTTCTGCACCACAATCATTACACAAGTGCGAAAATTAACTGGAAAAACTTATAGTAATAATGAAAAATAAAAAGTTTTTTTTTTTTAAAAAAGAGTTATAATATTTTAAAAATTTCTAATTAATTATATTCAATGCAATACCAAACAATAATACCGAATGAAAACTCAACGAATGCTAAGTAGTTTGCCGTTCTGTAAATTATAATGTACCATTTACATGCAATGCCGTTGAGTTAGTGTACTAATATTGACATTGCTATTACAACATTATTTGCTTTAAGAGTGCTCATAGTGACAACAACTGTAAAGTCAATCCTCAAATGGCATTCAACCACAGATCGTTGAACACGGGGACACCCACCATAGAGGACTGCCAACTCGTGTACCACGCATTTTCCAATGTGACTGAATTTGGCCCACGAGACGAGGTTAGAACGAGTGGGGTGTATTCAGTATTGAAATGCGTGGTACGCGATTTGGCACTCCACAACTCTCAATACTTATCTGGTATATGGAACTTCATACGTTTTATCCGGTATCATTATTCGTGGTGTTTTAAGATTGGTGAAACCAAATGATTCTAGATGAGCTTGATAACATACGTGAACACCCCAAGACACTAGTCAATGCATACCAAGCACGAGCCCACTATAATTGGTAATTTCATATTTTTTATGCATACGTTGTTCCCGCGTAATTGTACACGTCCCCAAACAAGATACAAAATCTTTTGGTGGATTTAGACTGTTAAACAAAAAAAAAATTAATGATTCCTAAATGATATTGATCGCATATGTGAATAAACCCCAAGACACAAGTCATGCATAAACCACTAGCTCTCCGTGAGTCCCCCTATGCATTGAAGAACTTTTGGTGATTTCGTCATCACGAACAAACCTAAATGACGTTGCGCAAAAAAAATGGTGAATACCTCCTTGGACATTATTCGATGCAAGCATTATAATATTCAAATATGCTGCAAAAGAATGTTGTCGGTTTGCTGCACTGAGCGGGAAGGAATCCCCAAATTACCGTTAACCAAATTGTCCTTAAAAATGAAGTGCACCTAACATATTTATTTTAGGAAAAATACTAGAAAAATACTATATATGGGACACCAATTTCGTACCAATTTAACTCAAAGTCTAACCTTCCTTTACTCCTGTGGTTCAATGGCAAGCTGTGTACACAAAAAAGTCCCAAATATGCTCACGCATCAATGTTTTACAAGCACAAGGATTTGGGAATTCGAATGTAAAGACGTCTTTTAAGCTCGTACTGGTTTAAATCCTGTCCTACGGTTAACCATGAGTAACATTCGTAATACATACATTTACTTCTTTCTCGTCAATATATCGTTGACAGCATTGGAACCTTGGTAGCCGCCCAAGCGATAGCGTGCTAGCTGTTAGAGGAATTACAACCTAAGTGCTGATAGGATTGTGCGCTTGGCCAGCTGCCGACCTAGATGAAGCGACATGATTGTGACGATTTCCTGATGGCCCAGCGTAATAACAATAGGCAACTGCGCTAGTGCTTAATGAAATGGCGCCTTTACAAAACCCTTCACCTGAAATGATTAAGACCAAATCAGCGTCCTTATGGGTAACTCAAACGATTTTGTTATTACTTCAGCAGACAACGGAAATGGCGACAAGCAAACACAATGCTCCCTGTTTGACCAGTATGTGACCTTTGTGGTTTAATATCAACGAGCACGAGTCTATGATATTCATGTAATATACACATTTTGTTGATTAAAGTTATGAAAAACTCAAAAGTTAGCCTAAAAATTACCTGGATGTCTTTAACCTCTCATTAACGTCCCTATATGTTTTTGAGTATGTTATTTTTATGTGTAAAATGTATCTCTATTCTTTCAATCGCTGAAATGTGCCAGTGCCGCTTTACTGTTTGGGCGTATTTACGCAGTTCTGCAATTGAGATGCAAGCACGTACGACTAGACTATCATTTGAGAGCAAATTGAAGGAATTTCATATTTTGTGAAAATGTGCCAGTGCCGCTTTACTGTTTGGGCGTATTTACGCAGTTCTGCAATTGAGATGCAAGCACGTACGACTAGACTATCATTTGAGAGCAAATTGAAGGAATTTCATATTTTGTGAAAATGTGCCAGTGCCGCTTTACTGTTTGGGCGTATTTACGCAGTTCTGCAATTGAGATGCAAGCACGTACGACTAGACTATCATTTGAGAGCAAATTGAAGGAATTTCATATTTTGTGAAAATGTGCCAGTGCCGCTTTACTGTTTGGGCGTATTTACGCAGTTCTGCAATTGAGATGCAAGCACGTACGACTAGACTATCATTTGAGAGCAAATTGAAGGAATTTCATATTTTGTGAAAATGTGCCAGTGCCGCTTTACTGTTTGGGCGTATTTACGCAGTTCTGCAATTGAGATGCAAGCACGTACGACTAGACTATCATTTGAGAGCAAATTGAAGGAATTTCATATTTTGTGAAAATGTGCCAGTGCCGCTTTACTGTTTGGGCGTATTTACGCAGTTCTGCAATTGAGATGCAAGCACGTACGACTAGACTATCATTTGAGAGCAAATTGAAGGAATTTCATATTTTGTGAAAATGTGCAGTGGGCGCTTTCATGTTGGTTAACCATGCGCAGTTTTTGAGGTTGCAAGCCCATTCAATTTGGAAAGTTTATTGAATCATATCAAATATATGAAATTTTAACCAACACTTATGTTCCTGTAACATAATTTGAGACGATCGTCCCATAGTGGCAATGTTCAGTATGTTGAGTGCTAATCACAATATGACTATTAATCTATTCCGTAAAGGTTATCAAGGATTCGAATTGTAAAATTGGCAGGCCAATCTCACTGGTATAGTGGTTAAATAATTAACCGCGTGATGCAGTATTTTGGGGTTCGAATCCCGGTCATCTGACCTCTTTTAAAATATTAAATATTCATTTTTTTCAGGTTGGAGGAAAAATGCTTAAAGGTGCAGCAAGAGATTTTGCAGCAAGAGATCCCCATTAAATTAGGTGCTTTAATAAGTGTCCGTACTGACAGTAATGACTAAAATATCCGATTTTGTCCTAATTTGGTTGCTTTTGGACCTATCATTTGTAGGGCATGTTAGGATACCTATACTTGATACAGACATTCTGATATTTTTTTTTTCAGATTTTTAAATCAATAAATCATTGATACCTTATAAAATTGCCGCCCACGCACTCCCTTAAGGCACATGGCTTTCTCATATCTGTGTTAATAAATTTGTCTGGATACGCGGTTCTGTTTATTATTCAAGTGTTAATAAATATTAGAACGTCAATTCAAAAACACGGCGATCATTCAAAAAGGGAATTAAATAATATATAAAATCCGCAATTCTTGGGAAATGGGCATTTTTTAAACTTTTGAATGAAAACAAAACATTAGCGTGCTGTGATATTTATTTTTTTAATTATTATGAGTGTTTTGTTTTATAGATCATTCTGCTACAACCCAATTCTCGGCGAGAAACTATTTTTCAACCTAAATTATCTTTCTTCTCAATTAATATTTTGATATATGTCTCGCCCAAAAGTTTCTTCATGTAAAAAGACAATTTTTGGAACGTGAAGAATCACCCTATGAAAGACTTGTTTACATTTCACGCGTGTTTTCAGTTTAACAGAATCCCATTCGTGACTGCTGAACCTAAAAGATACTAACTTCTCTTGTTCATTTTCCGTAACTGTGATAATGTGGGGGTGATGATGTAAAATGCGTTATACAGACTGTCTCAAAATAAACTATACAATTAAACTAAAAATTATAAAAAAAAATAAACTGAGCATTTCTGCGAGATATTTTTACTTTATTTGTTAGACCACTTCCAAAGCTACATCCTCGTTTTTATTCCATCCAATTTGATGGACCCTAACCAGAGATATTGTCAAGTGAACACAAAGGATAAAATACCACTTGGGCCAGTTTCACTTGAAGGTCCAAGAAACTAAAGATTGAGGCATGTAGCATCATTGTGGTCTTAAACCGTTTTCAGACAAAACAATACTGTACAGATCAGAATTAATGTATTATCATGCATTGAACTAATCAATATATTATATTTCAAACAGTGAAAGCACCAGAAATTATGTTGTATGGGAACCGGGGGACTTGCTCCCAGGGGGACGATGATCATGAAATTCATGTAAATTTGGGGAATTTGACTGCTGAAACTAATAGAACAGCCGCAAGTCTCTGTTGGGGACAAATGTTTGGAGAATGCTCTACTGGGGAGGGCCAATTTACCCTTCCCCTATTTCCCACTGCATAATGCCATGGAGGAACATAATGAAGAACCAGTGTTGAACAAAGATCAATAAAGAAAAGGATGGTTGGTGTTCAAAGGTCTCAGTTTACTTTCAATGAGTGTGTTTTATGTTTCTACCATCTGCTGAAACCTGGAGTAAGGCTGAGACAACAAGACTGTTTGGAATTGAATTCCAAAATGCTACATGTATTATATTGGCAATTGTGACATTATTAAGTTATAAATTATGTTATATCATAAGAAGCAGCACTTTATACTTTTTATTTTAATTTCAATAAAGAATGTATTGAAGTTGCTCTTTCAATGGTTAACTGTGTTGATTTCAGGATAGCCAAAACTGGCCCAACAGGTTTTTCAAGTGTCTTAGATAATTGGCCATAACTTCCTAACCAGACCCCCAAATTACACCAACTAAAAATCTCATGGAAGCGGGAACATTCCTTTAAAAGAATCGGTTAACGTCCAGTTGAGATGAACTCAAGTTTTGGGCCAAAAAATTAATCTTTGATTGTATAGTTTTTTGGGGGACAGTCTGTATTACGTGTGCGTGCTTTATACGTTTTTTTACACACGACGATCAATTCTTATATCAACTCTTATATACATTAAGTTCACCCCCTCCCTTTAAAGCATGTGAGTGAGCAAGATTAGGCGTCACTTATCGGGATTACACATTTTTACCTGCGATATTTATTTTCACAATTTCGTGAATGGAGTATATATCGGCGTGCTTGGGGGACCTTAATACAAATTATACAATCTAAACAGACATCGTTATATTTCAAAAAATACGATTATAATATGTTATATAATTATATATTATATAAAAGTGTTAATTACAAATTTAGAGAAAAATCAAACCACGAAACATTTCAAATTACTCCAAAACAATTAAGTCTACTATATGATCAGAGTTCATGCTGCTTAAAAAGTGCTTTTTTAAGGGAGGTGCGTTTAATACGGCGGTATGCATTATCAGAATCCAAACAAAAGTAGTACCGTAGACTATCATTGCATTTGGCATTAGTTGAGCTAGAATCCTTTCAAAATTGTTGGACATTGGTGACAAAAGCAATTTACTTAAAGGGGCATTTCGTCATCCACATCCTCGTCCCCCGACTTACCTAAAAAAGTTGAGATTCTTATATCATCTAAACCGTTAGCCTTAGTAATCCTTGTGTACCAAATATCACGTGCAAATTCGGTCGTATCTGTAAGAAATTCGCTATTTTGTATTTTCTGCCCATTACAGCACAGTGGGCAATGGGACCATGGGAAACAAAGAATTGCTCATAACACTAAACCACAAGATCGGAATCAACTATATAAAAGTTTGTGAATAAGCTTTTCTCAAGGATATCTAGTGAACCACGAATAAAACAGAAGGTGCTGTAATCATGAAATGCACCTTTAAAATGTGTATTTGAGGTAATGAGGTAATTTAGGGAGGAGCGTGGCACGGTGAATAAGGTCTCTGCCTCTGGTGCAGAAGGTCCGAGGTTCAAATCTCAGATGGACCGTGAAAAATCAATTATCCGCTTTCCCCATGGTTGCATCTGAAAGACGCGGGGCAGATAGCCATGACAAAGACCTAGTTACAGTCTATTTCGATAGGCTTATTCCCTGTTGTCGGATTAGCAATCTGTCTTGTAAACCCCGCCGTGCTATCTGTGGCGCCCATTTGTCAGCTTAATCCCCTTGATTACAGCTGACAGGATATGGTCGACATAAAAAATGGTACTTGGAGATTGTACAGGTGCGTACCGAGGCAACCGATCCAGGGAGAGAAAAGTTCTAAAATCGTGCCGGTAACATACTCCAACAAGTGCTAAACGGTACCAAATGCGCTCGAAGTGCACTAAAATTTGCCCAAGATTTAGGCCAAAGTTGGTCGCAATTCCTCAAATAACAGGAAGAAAATTCAAATATTATTCCATTTCGTCGCGATATTTTGAGCCAGGGGAGCAACTGCAACCCGATATTTGGAGCCTCGTGTTGCAATCCGCTATCAACACTGGTCATTACAACACATACAACACAATTAAACGTTGATTACATCAATTTTAAGTCCCTTCGATGATAATGATTTTACAACCCACAAACCTCACATTGAAAGTGATTGACGTGTATATATAACATTCTGACTTTTCTATCACCACCATTAATGGCTACCTGTGACATTGCAGAAAACAAGACCCATTATTCCTAACTATTTCCTAACTATTGTTCGTAATCGTATAATGCAGGTTCTTGTAAATACATATTTATGTGCACTGCTCTTTTGTCCGTGTACTCATTTTGCTGGTTTCCTGCTTATGTGTCTTTCTGTGTCTCTGGTTAAGGAGATCGCAGTGGTGTCGTGCGAGACACGTAAAAGTTTAGCTATCGCGCCCATGTTACCTTAGACCATGTTTCATTTTTTTTTTCAAAACCAATAGAGCATGTGCTCTGTGTATAAATATTGATATGACATGGTCAGCAAAGGCTTGATAAGGTAGCGCTGCAAACACCGAAAACAATTGCAAAATACCAGCACTAACGGTGAACATATTATGATATTGGTTTCAAAAGGTAGACTAATTTAGTATAACTACATCAAAATTTAACCACTGCCAGGATTTAGGACATATAGTACAAAGCAAGTAGAAATAAAATTAATTTCGACTGCATACCAAGATAGTTGTTGTTTTACATGTACATTAAACGTTGCCACCTAATATAGTACCCGATTAAAATAATCCACATTGCGGTGTATATTCATTTTGAGTAATTTTTGAACGCTGTGTTCAATGTAAACTGGTATAGTTTTCGTCACACATTTGATGTCCAAAATGACAGTAGACGTAATCGATTGGGCGTTGCCTTTTGGAAAACATCAAAATGTTAACACTTTATGGTCTCGATCATTAGTTGCCCTCGTACAGACGTGTAGTCCGAAAAATGGCTGATTTAAGTCTTTACTTTCCGATTTCTGTTCAAAAAATCAGGGGGCACTCTCACCCCATGTTCCCTACTGGCTACACCGCTGCCTTCTTAATTACCTATCTTTTGCAGCCCGAGCCAAACTCTTTACACTTTGGTATCACCCATCGTTGAGCCTTTGGTGTAGACAAATGACGACCCTCTACGGCTTTCTGATTTTCTGGAACAGTGAAAGGCCTGCAGAAAAGCTTGTCTATAACGCTTGTTCGTTGCGCTATAAAGATAGGGATTGGCCGCTGAATTAAGTAAAGTTGTCAGCTTAGATATCCAAGATAGAATTTGATTCTCATAATGGGTTAAAAACCCTTCTGATGTTATTTCCTTTACTAAACTATTCAAATTAGTAATGCAATACGGCATTAGACAAACAAAGAACACGGCTGTGTTTACAATAAGCATACGGGCAACCTGATCGCGATTCTCCGCGAGTACGCGTAATGATGAAGACGTAGATCCGGACGATTTATCTTGGTCCGAAACAGTCCTTCTACTGAGAATGGCAATGATTCTGCCGTACATACATGTATTTAAAAGAAAGGCAAAAATAAACTGTGTTGGATCAATAGCATACAATGTTTTGTCACACCAAGCACAAATACCACGACAAACTGGAACTCGCACCGGCAATTTGGCGTACGGTTCTTCCATTGGCCAATCTACGCAGACAACTTCTGGATTTCCATAAGGGGCAGCAAAGCATGTCATAAGGAAGGCGACTCCCCATGCTATCGCCACAAGTCGAAATGACCTTCGCGTTCCTGTTATGATATGATGTTGCAGAGGATGACAAATGGCCATATAGCGTTCAGTGGCTACCAGCGTTACCAACCACACAGAGGCAAAATAGCACAAGTACACCAGAAAGTTAGGTATCGCACAACCAAATGTTGTAGCAAATACAAAATTGACATCCAGTGGCGAGTGTGAATAGGTCCAGAAGTACTGCAATGCACTCATAATTAACAGACACGAATCTGCTACCGAGAGGTTAGCTAGATAGAAATTGGTTATATTTTGCATGTGTTTAATGCGGTATATCACAATTAGAAAACCTCCGTTACCGAACAGTCCTATCATAAGTACTAAAGGGACGCCAACTGTTACAAATTTGAGGTTTGCGGTAGTATACATGTACTTTTCAGCCTCCTCAAATGTGAAATTCCTTTCACAATACTCGTCCCACACGGGGCTTCCATTGGTGTCTTTATCCATATTGAGTACAACAGCAATCAATATTATCAAAATGAATATTCGTCAAACACTAACAGATTGAATGATCCTACAATCAGTTTAATAAAGTAATTGCGGTTCTCTGGTTAAGAGACTTTCAGCAATAACTGGCACATATGTGTTTAGCCTTAATGGAGTTGTTGCTATTGGTTTACTTCACACTTCCTATCCTTCACATATCCTTAATGTCACTTCGTCTGTTTTTCCTCGCCTTGGTGATCAAAATCGTTCAACTCCTTTCCTACCTGAATTGTAGCATATAGAATGTTCAGAGACTACTGCGTGTGCATCGGAGGCAGGCTACTCCAAGACTGACTATGAGAAATGCCGATACTTCAACTAGTACAATAAACTGAGCATAATTATGTATTACGATGCGTGCAACTAGGATGCGCAGAAAATGGCACTATCAATCTATACGTTTTTGTTGCGTGATAAGCCAATATCTTTACCATGCTGCTATACAGACCATTACGTTCCAAAGATTAAAGCCAGATTCAGAGATTTTTCAAATATATATTGTGTATTAATTGCAAATAATTATGTGAACTTCTAAATCCCAAAAGTCAGGGATGGATCGGATTTTTTTCTTCCTTTTGATGTAGTCCTGTATGTACAGTCTCATACTGTGTGAAATAAAAAAGTTTTACACAATCCGGAATTTTCCATATGAAGGACATCGATTTTACTTGGCTATTTCACACATTGATTAGAATGTGAACAGGCATTATGTAAATTGAAAATAAATGCTTTGTTAGAAAATTGAGAGCAGCCTCCTCAGGAAATCACTGAGTTAGCCTTAATCGAGATAATACACGGGTAACGTTGGACACGATAGTACTAGTAGCAACTTGGTATAGGTATTAGCATGACACCCAACACTTTCACAATCTGAATACAGACCTAAATGCTCATTTGTAACACTTATGAGAGGTGTTTTGGTGTAAGGCATTTAGGTACTTCCAAATGTCTTCCAAGTCGTTGCCCGCATCAGGAATACATCCTATGAACAGAGTGAGCCAAAAAGGTTTACACCTGATTTCAGAAATATTAAGAATGTTAAACAAGATTAGAAATTGATAATTGAACTAATTAGTTCTCCAGGTAGAACTAGGTAGAACTAATTCTTTATAATTTTCCAAACTTAGAAATTATATAAGCGGAGAGTATACTATAGTAGATTCAACCCATCGTGTCACCAGAGGAAAGTTTTGGACAGCGTCGATTAGTTGGGAGAGGGGGTAGAAAAAGAAAATACATGGGCCGATTCACCTGTTTCATGAATGATCTTTTGTGTTCCTTCGTATTCAAACACGGGCGCTCAAAAGTCTGTAACATTCGGCTCACCTATTACATTGAATACCATTGAAGCAAATGCAATTAGAATGTTTGAGAGTTAATGTAGCTATAAATGCGCTTACGTTGACTTGAATACTTTCAATAAGCATAGAATTTATTTTTCTCTGCTATCGGACAACACGTTTGAATAGATTAAGCGTGGAATTTTAATTTCCACACAATGCACATGCCCCTCATTCAATGCCCATACCTTCGGAAAAGTACTAGAGGTGACACGATGGATGAATCTACTATAATGACGCTACTTAAACTACATACTAGAAAGTGTTGGTGTAAATATGGAAATGTTCCAAAAAAACAATCGGCTACCAATATGATGAATCAATTAATGCATTAATTTTCCTCACGAATCAATTCAGACATGGCCGACATAATTGGCGTGTCATAGTATACCATAGCAAATCTGTAAGCAATGCTTATATAGTCGTGTCCCTACAGAAACTACACCGGATTTCGAATTGAATAAACATACTTAAAAATATAATTTTCAGATCATTTTGTTTGATCACAGGTGTGGCAGGAGATATAGTCCTTCCGGGCTCACAGTCCGGGAACAATTGTGAACAATAGGGCAATCGATTCTGTTGACTCTTCACGCAACATTAGTTTCACGCTTTATTCCGTTGTCGTATATGGAGCCCCGGACTATGGCTCCCGCCGGACTATATCTGCTTTCACACCGGACTATGAATCCTGCCGGACTATGATTATTTTCACACCTGTACGAAATAATTCACAAATATCAAGTTACTGTGTGTATATATAATTTGAAAAAGTCCTGAATCCTCATTAAAAGTTTACAGACTGTCCAAAAAAAATCTATATATAATCAAAGATTAATTTTGTTGGTCAAAAATTAAGTTCATCTCAACTGGAGTTTTACTGATTCTTTTTTTAGGAGTGTTCCAGCTCTCATGAGATTTTTAGTTGGTGTAATTTGGGGGTCTGGTTCAGGAGTTATGGTTAATTTTCTGAGACAGTTGAAAAACCTGTCGGGCCAGTTTCGGCTATCCTGATATCAACAAAGTTGCCATTGAAAATTACCTTCAAGACATTCTTTATTGAAAATTAAAATAAAAAGTAGGTATAAAGTGCTGCTCCTTGTGATATAACATAATTTTTAACTTTATAATGTTGCAATTGCTAATAAATACAAGTAGCATTGGGAAATTCAATTCCAAACAGTCTTGTTGTCTCAGCTTTACTCCAGGTTTCAGCAGAAGGTAGAACCATAAAAACACCCTTGTTGAAAGTAAACTGAGACCTTTGAACACAAACATCCTTTCCTTTATTGCTCTTTTTTGAACACTGCTTTCTTCATTATATTACTCCCTGACATCTTGGAGGCAGTGGGGAATAGGGGAAGGGTAAATTGTGCCTCCACATTAGAGCGTTGTCCAAACATTTGTCCCTCAACAGACTTGGAGACTGTTACATTATTTTCAGCAGTCAAATTCCCCAAACTTCCATGAATTCCATGATTATTGTCCGCTGAGAGTGAGTCCCTCTTTTCACCCACAACATAATAATTTCTGGTGCTTTCACTGAAAAATAATATATTGATTAGTTCCAATGCATGATAATACATTCACTTTGATCTGTACAGTTTTCTTTTGTTTGAAAGGGGTTTAATCCTACAATGATGCTACACGCCTAATACCTTTAGTTTCTTGAACCTTCAGGTGAAACTGGCCCAAGTGGTATTTTATCCTTTGTGTTGAACTGACATTATCTCCACTTATGGTCCATCAAATTGGATGGAATAAAAGCGAGGATTTAGCTTAGGATCTTGTCTAACAAATAAAGTCAAAATATCTGGCAAAAATACACAGTTTATATTTTTTATAATTTTAAGTTTGATTGTATAGTTTTGATTGGGACAGTCTGTATTTATATTCGATTTATATGTTGAAGTATATAACTACAAGGATTGTATTTTTTTTGGGGGGGCTCTGTAAAGTATAAATACATTACGGGATTCTATTCATAGACACCGCGGATCGTTACATTTCACTTGACAGGTGTCAGAAGCAGACAGCATGCTATGTTCAACCACGCCATTGATAGCGCACCATACTATTCCGCTGTCATGAAATACAGTGTCCATGTGACTGAGTGAAATACTACCAATCTAGCCATTATGTTCTCCATTGAGTGTTGAACGCATCATTTGTTTCATCAAAACTGTACCCAAATAGCCTCATCTACAAGGTCACGGTTTATTTCGTACATGTTGACATATGCTAGCTAGGACACTCGAGGTCTGGTGATATTTGTATTCCCAAAGCTTTAGGGGGAACGGGTATGGGTATCTTCCCTCGCCTTTCACCAATGAGGTCCCGGGTTCGATCCCCGGCAGGGGCTCCTTCTCGATGGCTTTATGTGAATTCTGTTTCTCGATACATACTCGTTCCCGCTTCTAAAATCGAGCTTCTTGGCATAAATCTGTTCTGGTATTATGGTTTCTCTGATGTGCTGAGCGCCTTTCATGGCTGCCGCACAGCGCCTTGAGCACGTTTACGTAGATATGTCGTGCGTTAAAAAAATACCCATTATTATTATTATTATTATCTTTACCGTACTTTAGCATATAGGCTGCGGGTGGAAAACCCACCCGCAGCGACACGGTCCCTACCCATTCCCCCCATATTTGAAGCATTTGACCATCGAAACGGGATTCTATAAATACTTGAGACTATCCCGAGTCAGAATATTCACCCCAATCACAGATTTTACCTCTTTCATGTCAAAATCCAACGAAAAAATTCGCCTCTCGCTGCACTAAATTCGCCTCTTGTAGTGCGAAACAATTATAATTAGTCTCTTACACAGATGCTACCACGTACGCACATCGAACACATACATTCTACGACACATACTGGCTCAGTCGACGGAAATTTCTAGTGTCATACGGTTGTACATGGGAAGACTTTCTTTCACCAGACAAGGGGATATGGGATAGAGACATAATTTGCTACTTGTGATGTGGAATAAAATGTACATACGAGTTCAATGCAGATATAGGGATACAAAATAGTAAGTAAATGAGTTTGCATGTGTTGTATACCAAAATAAAGCAAACAAAATCAAGGAAAACAATGGTGCAGGTTTCAATACACAAAGTGAAAGAATTAAGTGATTAATAGTGCAAAGCAAAAGCCACCCAATGGTATGGCCAAAATAAAAAAAAAACGCTTTTGAAAAAGCAACGACCCTGACAACTCGACAGATGATGTAACAGAGAACAGAGATAAGACAATGCTATCAACACTGACAACAAAGAACAAGCAGGAGGTTAATCGCCGGTGTAGAAGTAATTATAGTCTGTCGTACACACAGTCCGGCTTCAACGTTAAAGAATAGCGCAATAGTCAATTCAGTTGACTCTTCACGCAACAATAGTTTCACGCTTTGACTCTTCAAGCAACAATAGTTTCACGATTTATTCCGTTGTCTTCTATAGCGCCCGGACTGTGGCTCCCGGTGGACTATAATTACTTTCACACCGGTCATTTACCCAAAATGAGTTCCTATTGAAATGTGGCTGTAATAAACGACATAACAGAATACAGAATCAAGCCAATTAGGTGAGCTCATGTATTTAAGTTGCGCGCATGGGATGGCATGTCCCTAAAACAAGCACCCGAGATAGAACTTCTGTTAAACAGGTGTCTCTGGCATGCTATGGGTATACCATCTAATATATAGTTATAGTTGCCTCCCATACTAAGGTCATGGTGTCACGATGGGTTGAATCTACTATAACTGTATTACTCTATTACTTTTCCGATTGTATGGGCATTCTTCTTCTCATCGTGTCCAAACACTGTGGTTCTCAAATATGATCCAGCCAGAGATGGGTACATCGTCTGGCTGCTTCACTGAATTCCGCAAAGTCCTTGTTTGTGCATTGTTGCGTCCATCAGTGGGCAGACTAAGAGATGTTCCATTGTCTGCGGTACTGTTCCACAACCACAGGTAGTGTCCTGATCTGCTTCCAGGTAGCCCACCTCTGGGCATTGAATGAGGGGCATGTGCAGTGGGTGGAAATCAAAATTCAACGCTTAATCTATTGAATCGTGCCATTCGATAGGAGAGAGAAGTCAATTTTATGCTCAATTGAAGCATTCAAGTCAACGTAAGCGCATTTACAGCTACATTAATTCTGAAAACATTCTTACTAATCGTATTTGCTTCATAGAGTTTTCTATGTAACAGGTAGTTGAATGGAATACAAAAGTCTTTGCACTCTCTATGTAAAAATGATGCCAGATTATCTTAGCTCGTTCATGAAACAGGCGAATCGGGCCACATATTTCTTTTTCTTCCCTCCTCTCCCAACTATTCGACGCTGTCCAAAACTTTTCCTCTGGTGACACGATGGTTTGAATCTACCATAATGATATTAAAAGGGCTCATTGTTAAGACACCATCTGGACTATTTTTTTTTTCTAATTGGTAAAATTACTTAATAGAAATACATATACCTGTGCAATTCAATATATGTGCAATTCAGAGGATATATGATTTAACACTTAAGTGACCAGGGGGGTTCTAGGGACCCTCAAAATTTGTTTTCGCGCTGGCCGCTTTACGCGTGGGATTTTTGCGCCGATGTTTTTTTGTAATTGTCTGACCGTTTTAAAAGTGCGCTTCTTTTCATACCAAAAAAAATTAAAATACGGGCCAAGCATGGGTCAGAAAAAACTGCGTCGTAAGATCCACACAAGGATAAAGTCTATTAGCCGCGCGCCTGTGTGTTTGTGTGTTCGCGCACACGTTTATGTAGTGTGTGCGCACGCATGTGTGCTCGCACCCGTGTGCGTGTGCACTCGTGTGTGTGTGTGTGTGTGTGTGTGTGTGGTGATTATCTTTATAACTGACTCATCGATTTTCATCGTTTGATCATTATTAAATACATGGATCTAGATATCACCCAATATCAAAATTTAGCACAATTGGGAATTCACCGGGAAATTCTGACGAATACATTTGCAAGACTTGTGAAGTGTTTTTGATTAAGCGATCACCAGTGAGGCTCTAAGAAAGTTTCCGGATATGCCCTGCTACAAATGAGCTTCAGAGGGTAAGCTTGTCTTATCTGGCATAAGGACGTTGACTTTGTACAGAATTAGGCTAGCTACTACATTGTTATCTTTGTCCTTTTTCTCAAGCAATCGAAATTGTCTCGAAAAGCAAGCGTCTATCATTTAAAAATGCTCGCTTATAGCACGTAAGCATTATGTGAAAAGAAAGCAACGGATACGTAAACTTGTACTTAATGGCCAGAGTATAGTCTGTTAATGCAACATTTACCTCTTTGCCCGGGATCTTTCCTCAGGGCAGATATTGCTAATAACTACATGAATATGAGGTGCAAGCCCCACTGTTGTGGATAAAGCCCCACATATTATGGCCCCTACACGAGCTTGACATTAACATAAGTGACAGGAGGAGATTTTTCGGATATGAATTTCTCTCAAATTTATCTTGATGGTTGTAGACTACCTACCGAGAACGTTTGGACGGTTGATTGGACAAACAGGGGTGCAAAGAAAACCGCAACAAACCTGGTTTTGAATGCCTGCTATCGTATGCGTTCCCCATAGAAAAACCATGCTTTTGACTCTTTCTTGTAGTGCACGACGTAACGATACTCATCATCTTTTACATAAAGAGGGGTATTCAGCTTATTCACTTCAGGTTTGTGTGTGATCTAATACAAGGCATTTTCAAATATGTAAAAAAATAGTCGAGGAAAAATTGGGGGAGCTTCTTTCTGGAAATCTCCTCATGTTCTCCTACCATATTTTGACGTATGCCCTTTGTGGAACACATTTTCCATCGGTCTGGTTTCACAAAAAGTGTTCTCGTTGTTGGGATTGAAAACCGCAAACCTTGTTTTGAACTTGCATGCGATCGTAATCGTTCCCCATAGAAAACCATGCTGACTTTCTGTCGTGCACGACAGTAATCTACTAAAATCATTTATTAATAAAGACGGCGTATTTAGCTTATTCACTAGGTTGTGATCTATACAAGCATTTTCAAATATGTAAAAAAATAGTCGAGGAAAAATTGGGGGAGCTTCTTTCTGGAAATCTCCTCATGGCTCTTAACATATTGGGACGTATGCTCGATTTGTGGAACACATTTTCCATCGCGTTCTGGTTTCACAAAAAGTGTTCTCGTTGTTGGGATTTGAAAACCGCAAACCTGTTTTGAACTTGCATGCATCGTAATCGTCCCCATAGAAAACCCATGCTTTGCCTTTTCTGTCGTGCACGACAGAACTACTAAATCATCATCTAGACCATAAAGCGGAGTAATTTAGTTATTCACTTCAGGTGTGTCTAATACAAGCCATTTCAATATGTAAAAAACCTAGGTTCGAGAAAAATTGGGGGCGCTTCTTTGGAAATCTCTCTGTCTCCTAACATATTGACGTTGATCGATTTTGTGAACACATTTTCCATCGGTTGTTTTCACAAAAAAAAGTGTTCTCGGTTGTTGGGATTGGAATGTGTGAACAGATGACGTAATCTGTGGTAACAGATTGGCAAACTGTGGGACAATTATCCAAAACAGATATTTAACTATGTCCCCTCTGGGATTCGTAGATACCAACGTCTTTTTGAAGAGCAACAACTTTGTGACAGAGTCAAATGTTTCCTCTCGGTAAACATCCCTAATATCGTTTCGGGAAAACCTGAGATCACCGCAAAAAGGAGTAGTTAGAACACTTATAACAACCTGTGGATCCAACATTTTTTTTCGTGCACCATTTTTTTTTATTTTATTTTTTGCCCAATTTGGCATATTTAAGGGAAAAAAAAAAGTCAAATTGGCCATGAGTATTTAGGCTAATTAGATTAATTAAAGAATCTGGTGGCGCTAGTCAAAACAAAAATTGTTTTGCCCCTTAAATGGTACTCGAGTAACTTTTTGATTTTTTCTATATATATCAGCCATGTAAATGTATGATGTTTCCTAATTATGGACTAAATTTTATGAAAGTGTTTTTTTTTTTCTTTTCATTTTTTGGCCGGTAAATTGATGTGAGTTGCAAAAATTGGTTTGCACCGCCATTCGGAATCAGTACAAACCGATTTTCATTTTCCCCTTGTTATGTGGTCGTGGTTGATGTACCCCATCCATGGCCTGAGTTTTGGTTTAAAAAAATCCACAGGCAAAGTTGTTTAGGGGGGAGTCCACGTGGACTACCCGCCCGCTTCTAGCAGTAGGTGAAAGAGTGTAGTTTATAATCACTTTATTACCTCTGATGGCCCATTATTGAAAATGGAGCAGTCTGATTGGTCAGTTTATTGCCATTATCTGCAATAATGGCGCGAATGCATGTTCTCATTATATCCACACTGTTCGGTATATAATAGAAATAAAGCGTTTTGCATATTATTTATGGGCTCATAATGTATCCTGGCGCGGAAAACAAAGTAAATAAGGGACTCGGCTACGCCTAGTATATTATTTATTTTTTTCCGACATCGGACACATATTCGCCCATAAAGGATACTGCTCACCTTTATTTCTTAAATATTTATACCCTCATTAGAATATCCTTGTCATTGTTGGTTAAATGGTATATATAATAAAAACAAATATTTATTACTCGACTGCCCATTATTTCAAAGCGCGCTCTTTGATGGTTTTGTTTATGCCCATTATTCTGCAATAATGGGTCGCGGATACGCTCTAATGCGTGATACAAATCGCAACATCTTTTCGACGCGTGCCACCATCATTATAAGAGCACACGCTAACATTAAGCGGAGAAGACAAAGTGCGCACTCTAAAGACGTAAACAACAGTTACGTTTTTAGTAAGAAATGGCCAGATTTTTCGGGTATGATTTTTTACTTTATATACGGTTAAGTGACTAGAATAGAAATAAAGGGTGCGATGTTCATTTTTATGGTTGACAGGTGAATAGGTCATCGCAATTAAACACAATTTTAATAGGGGTATCGGCTGCGCCTCGCCCATTATTTATGTTTTACTTGCCTAGGACACATTATTCTACATGAAATATAAACATGAACATCTTACCCTTTATTTTCTTAATTAACTGCCCTTTATTCGGGCCATAGTCAAATCTTTTGACCCTCGGTGATCTCGACACCATACTATTTTCCATCAGCCCGCTTTTTTTTTGTTTCGGGAAAATAGTACGGCCTCGCGATTACCTCGGGTCAATAGTTTGACTATGTCCTCATGGACAGTCAATATTGTCACAATCATTTCTGGATAAAAGTTGTAATTTTTTGCACACAAGTACTTTAGCAATTGATAATTCATAGAATGATGGAAGCACTTGCTAAACCCCCTTAATGTACCACAGCTGGGTTTCAAGGTTTTACAGGGTCAAAATTTTAAAAGGTCCAATCGTGTTGAAAAGCACATGACACTCTTTTCTCAGATTAAGGATTCTAAAAAGGTATGGTTTACATTATCTATGGGCGTATAGTTTATGGGGTAAAAACTGTAAAAATGGTTGAAAAAGTCAATTTTGTGTACTGTGTACATGGGTAAAAAGTTAAAAGTTACTTTGTTCAGTAAGGTAATATGCTGCTGCAAAACTGTTTCCCTAGCTTAGGATTGAAATAAGGAATAGGCTGCCTTAATCTGTTATGCTTAGTTTTAACGTTATCAAACAAAAATAGGTCACAGGTCAATAGAATAGAATCCAATAGCTGTCACTAGCTGTTGACTTTATGTGCCATTTTGGTTAATACCCAAACACGTAAGATAGTCAAAAACTATTTTTCAAGATTTTCAATCTATGAGCTGAACCAAAACAAGTTTTTAACCACGTTTTACAAAAAAATTGGAGCAACCTTTAATTTTGACCCCTGTACCAAACCAAGATTGACTTTTTCACAATTGTTACAGGATTTTACCCCATAATTTCAAACTATAGCCATAGGTAATATAAACATACCTTTTGAAATCGTTGTAACCAAGACAAAATAAATGATGGTGCTTTTAAACACAATCTGATTCATTTTAAAATGTTACCCCTGTGTAACTGGATATTCCAAACTGGGGGCATGAAAGGGATGTGGCAAGTGCTTCCATCACTTTTTTTTATTTTTTTTATTTTTTTTACTTGCTGTAACAAAATTCACATTTTATCCCGATTGCACACCAGTTGAGCCTTTGGCATACAATCCCCACTATTATACATAAAGGGGTGCAAAAGAACCTTAGTACACTTTGTCAAGTCCTAAAGTGTTAAGAAATTGACAAAGCCAATTATGTCGACGCGTTAGTTCTACTTACATGATCAACATCATCTTAACTACATTTTCAACTGTTTGACATTTGACATCTGCATATATGTCACATAAGTGAAAGCATCCAGAAAGTAACAAAATCAAACAAAAATGAATTATTAAACAGACATGAAATGAAAAAAAACAATGTGAATGTTCTTTCTCAGCAAAATCAGAGGACCAAATATTTGGTCTTAAGTGAAGTAACGCTCAAGATACGTGATCAAAAATAGGTCTTTAAATTTAATATTAAAACTCTTAGGGTTAAGAATGTCAGCATTAATTTCATTCCATTCTAGAGGTGCAAAAATGGTGTTTGTCGTGTAAAGGGGGACAACCAAAATGCAAAATTCCCATTTGTGCACTCTAGAATAGAACAAGTTAATAGTATGTTTATGTTTCTTTCATACAGAGTTCATAATGCAAGGTCAGTATCCTTCAGCTAATCAAAATACTTTTTAGAACTTAATGCCAGAAAAATAATTTTCAATTTCCCGTGTGATTGGGGCACCCAATGTTATCTCCCATCTTTTTTAAGTATTGCTTGACGTACTCACTTTGTAATTACTGTAGGTATAGCACCGCAAATAAATATATTACGTAGAATTTTTTAGTAATCATATATGATAAGATTATAAAATAGGAAGCATTGGTATAGTCACAAGGTAAATATATAAGAGGACGACCAACGTCATCATGCAAATATAATATGGCGCTATTGATGTAGCCAGGAGACAACAAACCTTACACGGAGAACACATTGAGATTGACTTATGCCTAGGAACACATCTTTTTCAATGTTTCTGATTTTGTTTCAAATCAATTGTTATCTATCATTTATGATCCTCTACAGCTATTTTTTATCCCAATTATTGCTGTAATCTAATTAGATTACGATAACTTAAAATGTCACATTTTTTGCCTAAAAGTGATAATTTTCCTTTTTTCCTCATTTCAATTTTATTCTTTTTTGCTGTGGAAAACGTATAATTAATATTATATATGAAATGAATATTTAATTAAAAAACCGTGAATAACATAACCGAATATCTACCATCTTGGAAATAATTGTTGAAAAACTTTCCAGGGCGTTTCCCTCACCTAATGCTGCTCGAGTATCGTCGCAGCGACTTTGTAATGATTGTAGAAATCCTAAACAAAGTCATACATTATTCAGGATGTCCATGAAAAGGTTTAATGATAATGTTTGTAATATTGGAATGATAATTTTCATGCGACGTGAATTATCAGCTGCTGACACATTCGTCCTCACAGGAATATCTTTGACTGTTTCATGGAAAAGAGAAGGCAAGCGCTGCAAATTTTGATCTGACAGGTACGCTTGTGTGTTACCAAGGAGTTTGAGGTTTGACTGAAATGGCAACAAACCAACTCACCTTGTCTGGTCGAATGACGTCTCAAAGGAATTTGTTCTGTCCAACAGCTGTATGTAATATGTGGACCTTTTCACAGAACATTCACAAGGCGTCGTCGTACAGGAAAGGAGAGAAAGAGAAAGAGAGAGAGAAAATAATGAGAGAGAGAAAGAACTGAGAGGAAGAGAGAGAGAGGGAAAACAAATATATGAAGAGAGAGAGAGAGAGAGGTAGGTCGCGCCAAGATCAAATAAATGTTCGGTACCCTACAAATCAAGGTGTTATAAAACATTTTGCAATCAACCCTCGCCTACCGAAGGAGGGGCTCTGTTTTTGTTTTTGTTTTTGTTTTTGTTTTTGTTTTTTTTACTTATTTTTTATTGGTTTACCCTACACTACTCACACTTTTCTGGGCAGCAATGTATTAAAAACAAATTACAAACCGAGAAAAGCTAAGTTATAGGACGATCTTTAAGGGATATGTGGTTGTGTCATCAAGTGCAACCCTCCCCTTCGAAAGACGAATTAACTACCTAAAAGTGCGGGTGAACACTGCCCAGTAAAAGTAGGTACGTTTTCTCCATATACATTTTGCTTTACAGCTTTTAAAAAACATATTGGAAAATGGCTTGTACTTAATAACAAAGAAAGAAATAACCTAAGCTTACCTGTTGTACTCAATGTTAGAGAAAATGATTTTGAAATAGCAAAACGGTATATAAAGTATTTAATGTCACGTTCGAAAATATTCTTAAAAGGTCTTTAAACGTTTCTGTTCAAAATAATTATTAAGGCCGGTATCAGGGAAGCCGGTTGTTAGAAAGTAATGGTTGTAGAAGTAATATTGTCCGCCGTACTAAATGGTCGGCTACAATGGTAAAGAAAGGCACTCGATTCAGTTGCACGCTTTATTCTGTTGTCGTCTACGAAGCCTGGACTGTGCGCCGGCGGACTATACTTACTTTCACACCTGTATGGAATGAATTTGCCAAATGTTTAGAGAATGTTTAATAAGAAAGGTAAATTAGTGAGGATGGGAGTGATGTCATGATATTGAGCAACTTACAAATATGTTATCCTGATAATAATATTTAGGGAGTCCCATAATTACGCAAAGTTAGAGATAACGTCCTTAAAGCGTCCGTGTTTGGTGTTTGATTTTTCGTGCGTGGTTTGGTTTTCTCTTACTAAATATGGAAATTATATATTACATCCGCTAATGTGACTGTGATGGTTGATGGTGATATAGCTGTCAAGAAAGTCAAAATACTTCTCACACATACCTTGGTTCTGATGGGTCCATTTTGGAGGCACCCAGAATAATGTGACTACAAAGAGTAATCAAATATTTGGAAAAATGGTAACAAAATACGGGGTGTTTAAAACATGCAATTCCAGACATATTCAAATATAAACAGTGTCATTTTTCTACATTCTCACCTAGGCCGCCAGATTTTTACCAATTTGAAAGTAATGTGAGTTGTATCAATTTAACACAAGCAATAACACAACAATTTTGATGTACATTAATGAGATAAAATATATGAATACATACGAAATACACAACCGTAATGTGACGATCATGTGGAAGCCAGATGATGAAGCTTGGGAGGTGGTAGGTATTAGAGCGCCACCACATATTATAAAAACTCTATCTCCGTACCAAAGCCAATTGGGGGGGGGGACAACCCCCAGAGATAGTGCTCTCAGCACCTCAGTCAGGTCCACTGAAGATTCCCTTGGCCATGAACTTAGAACTTTTGGATATTTGAGTTATTTCTATTCACCTTCCAAAAGACAAGGGCTGGTACCTAAAATAATTTCTTTAAATTGATTGCAGCACATTAACATTCATGTGTGAATTGAAATGCATAGTAATAAGGCCATGTAAAATTTATTTGCATTTTACATTTTGTAGATAGGAGATGAAAAAAGGGAACTTGAGCATTGAAATTAAGACAAACTACGGACAAAAGTAGATAAATAGGTGGCGGACGACGAAACAAGAATAATAAAAAACACATGGTAATCATTGATAACGGGTGGTGGAAGAAAGTTGGCTCTTTATTGTATGGTTGAATTATAAGTAACCTTAGGGGTGTTTTCGTAAATTAGGGTGCCACTAGACTTTGGTGTCCCGTTTACTATGTGACATTTTGTTTAATTTAAATTTAGACATGAAATATATTCAACTATTAAATTCCATTTAAATGACAGCATTTGCATCTAATTTTCAGATATATAAATGAAACATTGACTCATTAACTTTTAATGTATGTATAAATAAAGGTGTCATTTCCCTTGTAAATGGGACACCAAGCTGTGACATAATAAAAAACGCCTAAATTGTTTCTTGGTTTTTATGTGCATCAAAACCTTGAAAATATATGGTTATATTTGTTCTGATTTATTATAAAGCAACCACATAAAGCTTTCATAACATATAAATCTTGACTGTTTTGGTAATTATCATAATTTCAGGGTTTAGAAAAAAACCCAAAATCAAAAGTAATGAATTTTAAACAAAACCCAAAATTGTGTGTCCCAGCTTTTCATGTTTACTATTGGAACCAATGGTTTGTTCTGAGAAACTGAATGAAGTTTACATGCTAAAGTTCATTGAATTGGCTTGCATACTAATTCCTCTATATCATGCAAAGGTTTTTAAGACGGGGTATCTAAAAACCTTTAAATTTCATATCTGTGTGATCTGTTGTTCCCCGTGTAACGAGACACCAAATGTGTCCCGCTACACTTGTGCCTGAAAAACATTGTTTTTATGCAGGCATGTACCATTTGTCTATATAATCTTATTGTGCCCCTCAATAACTACAATGTATCATATAAAACTATACACAGATCACATAGTACTGAAATTATCTTTAAAAAAAATCAAAATGGTTTGGTGTCCCATTTACACGGGGAAACCGGAATTCTGTTTTATTTTAAGTTTTTTAAAGTACTTTTGACTAATTTGATTCTTATTTAACGAGAATTTAATTATCAAATATTTATTCACGAAATTATTGATATCCGCCTTACATTTTGTTGTCCTTGTTTTCATCTCAAAATGTCACAATTTGGCACCCCTAATTTGCGGAAACACCCATAAAACCGAGATGCCTACTTGCTCTGACTCTTCGATATAAACTAATCGCACGTGCATAATGTGTACTACTGTAATAACAAGAGAATCATACATCGTAGCCCCCGGGCACTTCCCCACAAACTAAGGTCTAGTGAGAGCAGTAGCTAGAAACTTCAATCCTTCGATTGATTTTCATTGGCAGAAATTGAATGTTTTTCAGAAGGTATGTACTTAGATAATCAGGGTTCGCATGACCCTGGTGAATGAGCAAATAAGAAAAGAAACGGTGGGTATCCTTCTCATCTCTCTTTCCCCTTCTAGTTGTTTTCCTTGTAATGGAAAATTGGAATTCTTGTAAAACCATCACTATTAACAATCCTCGAAAAGAATCCTTTGAGTACTTACGGTCTACTTAAGTTTGAAAGACATTGTTCCAGTCTGCTCGCAGCCGCTCTTTTAAACTGGTTAGCAGGAGATATGGTCCTCCGGACTCATAGTCCACTACAACGGTTAAGCATACGGCACCTCGATTCAGTGGACTCTTCAAGCAAACACTATTTATTCCCGTTGTCGTTTATGGAGTCCGGACTATTGCTCAGTGCAGAATATATCTCCTTTTACACCAGTCCCTAGTTTTTCTTTCATCAACCTCTGGTCAAAACATTTGTTCCGATCGTATACTTTTAGCTGAGCTGCGATGGTACTTCTTGTTTCCCAACCAAAAAGTCCTTGCTTGTTTTTGAACTAACGCACCCGTGAGATGACTATGATGTTTCTCATCATCAGTTGTTCTCAAAAATCGCCGCTGTGATTTGTGATAAACTCAAAACTTCTTTAAAAAAAAATACGAAATGGCAATCATATACCATGCACACACATGTACACGTATATCACCCCTGCAATACAGAATGGCCTATTATGAGTCCTTTTTTTTTTTAAAAAAAAAAAAAAACCTTTCATTTTTTAATTTGGTCATGTGCTTGAAGTGTCTATGACTTCACATTATCTTTGATTTTGCCGCGATCGTTGCAGTGATACAGTGTTTAAAAGGGCATTTCGTGATCCACACCTGCGTCCCCCCAACTTACCCTAAAAAAAGTTGAGATTTTTATATCACTGAACCGTTTCGCTTAGTAATCCACGTCAGCCTAATATTACGTGCAAATCGGTCGTATCTGTGATAAATTCCCGCATTTGTATTTTCTGTCTCGTAAACGGACAGAAATTACAGCACAGTGGACTATGGGCCGTGGGAAAACAAGCAATTGCTCATAACACAAAACCGCAAGAACGGGGTCAACTCACCTTTGTGAATAACGCTTTTCTCAAGGATATCTTAGTGAACAATGCATAACACAGAAGGTGCTGACATCAAACGAAATGCACCTTCAAACTGTCCAAAACTTTGCACTTTCACCGAAATGTTGTGACCCCGTGGCTGTAGGATGAACACGCCGTAGTACAAATAATACATGTATTCCAGTTTTAGTCTGATGTCGCAATGTTTTTGTGTTTTTTGTGAATTTAGAATGTTTTTAGTCCTTTATATTTGTTAAATATAATTAGTTAAATACCTAAAAAATGACAACTTAATGTATCAAAATAATTGGTTCCAATTAGGTTGTTCGGAATAGCACGTAACTCTTTTACAATTAATGGCACTCAAAGCTTCATTCGTAGTAACATATGACGGTATCGACGTACCGATTTAAATAGTTCGTGGATGAAACACTAAATCTGTATTTTAGCACCAGAATTATCTTTATCAACTTGATTGATAGAAGAGGCCCAATAATTTCCTACCAAATTGATGCACAAGGTTTGAATGAGGATTTAAGAAATATACTTATTTATTGAAGTAGGGGTGACCCAATAAAAACTTTACTCAATGAAAGTGATATTTTTCCCTTTTTGTAATTGATATTGGATTTTCATTTTAATCATAAAAAAATGGTATTGGCATCCTTGCCTTGAAAAGAAAAGTACATTCATTTTGGTTATGGTCTCCACGAACAATATGTCCCAAAACAGACTTGTCCATGGGTAATTTCATGATGAATCATGTACACATCATTGTTTTGGCACCGGCGGGCTTTTCAAATCTGAAATCATCGCATGCATTTGTGGCTAATACCAGTTGCCTTCTTGTGTCAGGGCGGGCTTTCAAATCTAAAATATACTGTAGCGTGCAGTTGTGTTTAAAGCCAGATATCTTTCTTGAAACGAGAACTTAAACATTCTCATAGTAAATGGCACCCTCAAATTTTACCACCCCACAAAAAAACGAGGCCTTCGAGGTTAAGATTTCCTACCAAACTGGTAGGCTATGTAGCTGTGCAACGGCAATGGCCAAACGGGTTCCCTGGAGTGAGGTTACAAACCAGTCTCAGATCTCTAACATGAAGAAAAAGTTTGAAGCAGAGGGAACTTTGGAAATGTCAACAAAGGACGAAGCGGACGGCCTAGGAGCGTCGAACACCTGAGGAATAGTCAAGCTGTAGACGGAGCTCGCAAAACCCACGCGCAAGCCATAAGGAGAGGACCGTGTCGCACATGTCTCCCGATCGTCATTTCAGCGCATCGTTGTGGATGACATCAATTGGCATCCATACAAGAATGTGAGACGCCATAATTTAGATGCAGTTGATCCTCAACGTAGACTGGCGTTTTGCAATTGGCTAATGAACAGCCCACGGCGCTTCTTATATAACGTGTGTTTTTGATGAGCTACATTTTCCAAGACTGTGCTCAGGGAACTCTCAAAATGTGAGAGTATGCATTAAAAAAGGAACCCTCCCATTGATTTTGTCTACGACAGACATAATGATCGCAGGAAAGTTGCAGTTTTAATAGCTGTTCAGGTAACAATAACCTAGTGGGGCCCATTTTTATTGATCGAAATATTAAATGGTGCCGGTTTATCTCAATATCATGGAAGCGGTTCATTTTTCTTCATCCAGTCAGCAGCAAAGAAATGGAGCAATTCGTCGTTGCCTCTGTAATGGTTATAAAACCGCCTTCAGGAACTCTTTTCAAATGGATCATTGTATTATATTAAGCTAATATGATACATGCCCTATAACAACCTTGAAAAAATTCTAATAAAGGGCTCTTTGTATATTTCTGGTAGGCCTAAAATGAATAATTACCAAAAACTTTGGTCGCCCCTTCAAGTTTGCGGCTTAGGTCCAGATATCAATGGGGTCAAAGGTCAACGACCTTTATATGCCTATATGGGTTGGCCTAGAAGCAAAAAGATGGTTCTATACCCATGTTTTGGGGTCATAAACACAATAAAAACAGTCTTGAGGCTTACAAATGCGTCATCATTATCTTTCATCAGAGAAAAGCACTGTAATAAATTTTTTTTCCAGGTTTTCTCAATATAAATAGCCAATTCGTCAGGCTGTACAAGTCTCAATAACCGAACATTGACCATAATCTACAATGAAAACAGCCAAATACTATGTAAAATCAGTGGAATATCGTGATTGATAACTAATTAACCATTCTTGGACAAATATTTCAGTTGGTCCCCCCACATCAAAGCATCATTCCACTTTTGAAAATGAGTCACTCCTGCAACTGCATCACAGGGCGCAGCGATTCGCCCTTGCTCACCAATGTTTTTTCTCACAAAAAATAAAAACAAAACCTTCAAACACCTTCTTGAGGGTGGAGAATAACAAAATGAGGGAGGACCGTAATAGTAGAGGCTTAATGGGCACATGTGACCCTGAACAAATTCTAATAAAAGGACTTTGTTGTATATTCTGGTAGCCTATAGAATAGTTATGGAAAGAATTGCCCGGTTCTAGTTGCTGCGTTGGTCATATATTCAGGTCAAAGGTCAATGACCTTTATAAGGCATGTGATTGGTCATAGACTGCTCCGCCATTGGCCTAGAAGCAAACAGGTGGTGTCTATACCCATGTTTTTGGGTCAATAAACAAATATATTTTTTAGGCTAACAAATTCAGCCACCGTTTCTTTTCAGCATAGAAAACTTTTAATCCTTAATTTTACAAGTTTTTTATTTTTTTTATTTTTTTTATTTTTGGTACAAATATAAACAACATATTATATTACAGGTATTGACTGTAATATTATAATAATGAAAACAGCTACCAAAAAAAAAATTATTATGTGTCAATTCAGTGATATTGTTCTTGGACAGACCTCTAACTGATGAGTCCTTTGTGATTTAATAGTGTGGGGGGGGTGGACTAATGATAGACCTTTTTGCACAATCTTCAATTAGGGTACATACAACCCCATTACAACTACTAATGAGCCAACGCCTAATAGTCAGGAACATTGCAGCCACCAAATATCATGACCACTCAAGCGGCGCTGTAATTTGCCTTCTGCAAAATATTTCTCTCACAAAAAAAAAACACAAACAACGTCAGGCAAAACCTTCCAACATCCTTCTTGTAGGTGGAGATCTTAACAAATTGCGTGAGCGCCAAGGTCGTGGAAGGTAGGAATCATACTCAAGTGGTTCGCCCTCTGCACTCCTGAGAGTGAAATACCTCTACAGTGCTAGCTTTCCTTAGACAACCTTACGTTTGCACAGAATACCACTGCATGGCTTAATCGGTGTCGGAAGAAGGTTGCATAATGTAGCCAACACCAACGCACCCCCTGTCAATGCCCCACCCATAGTTGTCTAATGCTCCTGGGTCAAAATGCTAGGACGATCAGCCAAGAGGGATGTACGGCGACACCCCTCCCCGCCTGACTAACACATTCATCAAATAGACTGTTGGAATGTTGAGTAGACCTCCAACCGACATTGTCCAAATTCTGGGATGAAGCCTCTTTATAGAATGCCCAGGAGGAAGCGTGGACTCGAACTCATATGTCCTAACCAAGAAGCCATCTACCATCATGGTGTTTTTGTGGTGCATTTCATATGACTTGAGGAAATCCACTAGCTCAATGTGTCCCTTTCTGCAGCTTCTCCGACTGTCTGCAACGATAGTGAGACTTGCAGAAACACCGGTTTCGTCGTAGAAAGCCTCCATGTGGCAGAATAGAGACCTCCTTGTTTACAAGCAACAGCCACTAGGAAGTTCCAGAAGACTATCTCTTGGTTTGGTTTAAACTGTTCCGACACCGAATTTTTTTTGCAAGACCAATGGCAAGTCCCACTCCGGAACAAGGCTACGAACCGGGGATGATTCGTAAACATACCCTTCACAGATGGAACAAAAGCGGGCTGAAAGAAACCGTCATGCCATCACCGAGCCTTTACGGGTCGGGCCTGTGGCTGTTCGGTTAAAAAGAAACCTCGGACAGTCATGATACTAAGTTAAACTCACTCCTGAAAGACTTCCTTTAGGAATTGCCACCCTGGTCAACGGTCTCAAAATTGCAATGATCGACTCTCTATCGGCACACCCATGCATGATAATCTATTGGTCTCTGTGAATTTGCCTGAACATTGACTGGCAGCCTGTTCATAAAGTCCCACCTCAGTGTAAAGTCTGTAGACAGGCATAGACGTTCGGAGCATGGGTGGTGATCTGAGACTCTGAAGAATGGGTCTGTTTCCTTACAAGCAGATTTAGTGGCCTGGGAAACCACAGCTGCCGTGGCCATAATGGGCTACCAGCAGGACCAGGCAGTCCTCAAGCTTGGCCACTCGATACTTTTTGGGATATGCAACTTGAGAAGCTATGATCAAGCATAAGCTATAAATCCTGACCGGTCCGCTGCCAGGCTTCCCGTTTGACTGCCCGGGGATCCGGTTCCAAGAGTAGGCCCGTAATATGCCACAATCTGACCATTCATGACGGAGGCGAACAGATCCACGTGTGGACGGTACACCATCTAGAAGATTGTGCGGGCATATGTAAGTAAAGCTCCATCCACCGAACGCCCTCTGACTTTTGGCTGGGTCTGGGATTAGGGACCCTCCTGGGAAAAAAAAGACTGTCCGCAAACCTTGTCCACTTCGGAAACACGGAGTCGATCATCCCGAGTCCCAATCTCGCACACCCGAATAGCCAAAGAAGAATCTCCCTCCATAGGCTGGGACTGATTACACCCCGTTCCTTGTTTAATCGGACAACAATTACCTTCCCCCTGACACAGGGAGCCAGTGCCGCAAGGCATAAATACGCGAACAATTCGGGAGTTTATGTGTTGAACGAGCCCGGAGGGCTGTCAGTCGGACCTGCCCCGATTAGGTGACCCCCTGCCCCCGACTTAAACGCATCCTTGTTATGGGGTTTGGTAGGTCACAGGTATGCTGAATGGGACTCCCTTGCCTCATATTGTGGGCAATCGACATTGAATGTCTGAGGTACCTTCGTCCTTCCTGGGAGAGGAAGGTGAGGTGTTACCACTGCCAACAAATTTTTTTCTCCGGCAGCTAACACACAATTTGTAACCTAATTCTGCATCTAATCTTGGACCATCATTTTCTTTCTTTAGCACAAAATATCTGTCACGCCACCTTAAATTTGGTAGTGGAGACAAACTCATTGTGGAGTAATGGGATGGTTTCCCCCTTAATATTTTTCTTTACACGTATATCAAAAAATATATATGCTTTAATGCACTAATACCTCCTGTGTATGTTACAAAACTTGAATTTTCCTTTCATAATCACCCCCCAAAAACCTAGCAAAATCACCCATGTTGTTTTTTAAACTCAAATAGAAGTTGCCTATTTTTTAAGCACCATCGAAGAAATCAAGTTTACCGCGTGATTATTACTTCATTAAAACATTACTATGACGTCAAATGAGGACTATTGAATGTTTTTGATATCAATGAAAGAGGAGACTTATCCAATCCACCTGCACCAAAATCAAAAGGGTCAGAGGCTTTGTAACTAAAGAAATCCGAGGAGGTCTTAACCAACACCTTTAAAGGTTAGTGTGAACGAAATTTTAAGACAATTTCATGCATATAGTGCATACTATTTTGAAAATCAAGGAGGGGTGCACTCTGATCTGTTTTTCCATATGCTAATTGGTTTGTTTGACCCCAAAAACCTTGGTAATAGACACCTCAGTTGTGCTTTTAGCCCAAATGGTGAGGAGTTATGATTCATGATATGCCTAATAAAGGTCATTGACCTGTTGCCCTGAATATCTGACCAACGCAGTTGCCAGAAGGCCGGACAAAAGTTTTGTCATAATAATTGCACATATAGCCCTCGCGAATATCAAACAGAGCTTTTATTAGAATTTTTTCAAGGTTGAATTGGCAATATGGCCTCTCCATTAGGGCATGCGGTGGATGGCCCCAGTCACCGATCTCATTCCGCTAGATTTTGGCTATTGGCTGATAGTAAAAGCTTAGTTTTTACAATGAGGGCCCCAAACACATTCCCAGAACTACGACGACGGATAAACGAGGCATTTACCGCAATAAGGAGAACGCGTGTAAATCAAGAGCTGTTCAACACACGCACTCCAGGGCTACCAAGTGCATCGCAAACCAGGGAGGACGTGTGGAAGATAGAAACCCAAGGTAAGACCGTTAAAATAAATTGACTTTTTTGATGTTGAATTTTTGTCACCGGCCTTGGAAAAATGATGCTCCGTGGACTAGTCTGTTTTGCTGACTTATTGTTCAGTGGAACATATCTTGAGAACCAGTCAAACAAAATGAAAAAAAAATTCAGGTAAGATGCTCTATTACCAATTCTTTATGATAAAATCAAATCCAGAAAGTGGAAAAATATAACTTTTTTAATCTTAATTATTGTACATTGTATTCGTAGGTACGCATAATGAGTAAGGCTACGAATAGCAAACAGAAACTTCAATAGTCTTTAAACCATCACACACGTTATATTTTACAAATCTAAGTACTTATACCCTCCTTTTCTTCTGCGAATCTGATTTGGTATTCAAATAACAGAAATGTGTATATTTTATACACATTTTTACAAAATACGCTTTATTCTATTTTGTATAGCGCTTATGAAGGCATGTCAACAACTTCCATTTTCATTTGATTTGGAAGCCAATATAATGGACAATGACATATTTTATATACCAATATAGACAAAGCCACGAATATTGTTGTTTTTTAAACTCCTGAGAAACCAAATAGTATTGGAAGGTAACATTCGTGTACTTGGAAATTACCTACGAATACGGTCTTTTTGTTGATATCTCAAAAACTTTAAAATGCGGTATGATTAGCCGTGGTAGCTATAAAGAGGATAATACTATGTACCTATATTCCGTAAATGTCACTTTATATATTTGCTTGTGGAAATACCAAAGCTTTTCAATTGGATTCGTAGGTAATGCATATTTTTAACCAAACCCACCTTTGTGCCATTTTTTTTTTATTTCTGGCAGCTTAACTCAAGTAAAACGATGTTTAAATGCAATGCATTTCTGTAGTGAGCATATTAAAGATTATTTAAAGTATATACTTAGTGATGCATCTTATTTTCTTAATAGGTAATTAGCTTTGTGAAAAAAAAGGTCTTCGTAGGAAAACAGACTACTGGATTCAAACGACTTTAGTTCGATCTATACCTAACCAATGTGAATGATCTTTGCAGCAAAGTTAAGATAGAGAACTAAGCTTTCAGATGATATGACATATGTTAGACATATGTTACTTAAAAATCCAAAATGGTGGACACAATCAGGGTCATTTTTTTACTCACCCTGTACTGAACAGATAACACTGGCTGAGGAGTTAGCAGTTGATGTTGTGCTACTGGCAGTTCTAGCTCTAGGCTTTCTTTGATGTCGTTTCAACTCTGCTTGTAGCCTCACAGGTAACTGCACCACTGGTAATGGTTGCAAGCCATGAGCCACGTTGCTGAGCTTGTATTTCCCAGTTCTCTGGATCAACATTAAAGCACTTTAGCACTTTTAGGAACGGGTTGGCGAAGCGTATCTTCCGTCGCCTTTCACCAATCCCCGGTAAGGGCTCGTTCTCGACGACTTTATGTGAATTTGGTTTCTCGATCCATACTCGTTCTCGCAGGTTTTCTCCGGGTAGTCCGATTTCCTCCTGCTTCTAAAATCGGCATAAATCTGTTCAGGTATCATGGTTTCTCTGATGTGCTGAGCGCCGTTCATGGCTGCCGCACAGCGCCTTGAGCACGTTTACGTGGATATGTCGCGCGTCAAAAATACTCAAATTATTATTATAATTATTTAGCGAGTGAGAACTTCTGTGTATGGAATCTTGTCTTGCCACCTAATCCTGAGAATCTTCCTCAAGCAGTTTAGATGGAAGCGGTTCGGAGATCTGGCATGTCGTTGGTATACAGTTCACGTTTCGCAGCCATAAAGTAACGTTGGCATAACAAAGGCTTGGTACACTTTGAGCTTGGTGTCAAGTGTGATGCCGTCTCTTTCCCATACTCTCTTAAAACGAAAGAGTGAAAAACCACTCTAAAAGAGTGAAATCTCACTCCAAAAAAGAGCCAGCTGAGTGACGCATCTTTAGAGTGAGATCCACTCTAAATAAAGAGTGAAAAAAATAACTCTAAGCAAAGAGTGAAGTGATCACTCCTTTTTAGAGTGTACTAGTCACTCTTTTAGAGCTGTGAGGGAAAGCGTGAACTAGCCAATTCACTCTTTTAGAGGGCTGTTGTGATTTATTTGTGAATTGTGTTTGTTTGGTGAGTATATTGTATGTGTAGGTCATAATTCATAGCATCGTGACATGAATGAATATTGTGGTGCATCATTGGCATGATTCGGTGTGACATGCACGATTGTGGCATGCATGACGTGCATGATCATGGCATGCCCGTGACATGCATGATTGTGCGTTTCGTACATGCACAGGCCTGGCCTAGCCTGGCGCAGACTACCGTATTTCCCGGGCCGTATTTACGAGTGATATTACAGTAAATAACATTTAATGCTTCTCCACACTTTGTCTGTAAATGCTATGAATTGTGACCGACACATACAATATACTCACCCGTAAAGATCTCTATGATTTCTTCACTAATTTCAACTTCGGTCAACCATTTGCTGACGGTCTCGCCTAACTCGTCTGCCATGTTGTTCGAAAATAATCACGCGATTTGCGGCGGTTCTGATTGGCTATGAGTTCACTCCGAAAAAGAGCATTTTCGCATTCTTTTAGAGCTAAAAGCCGCTCGATAAGAGTTCAGAGTGGGCTTCACTCCGAAGAAGAGTGGCATTTTGAGCCACTCTGTAACAGAGTGAGCTCGGTTAACCCTCGAGTTAAGGTATCAGTCTGCATTTCTAAAGCTAAAATTTCTAATTTCTAGAGCTAAAAGCCACTCGATTAGAGTTAATTTAACATCACTCCGAAATTCGGAGTGAGTTTTCACTCTTTCATTTTAAGAGAGTACCTTGCCACGAAGGCGACCAAGGCAGCACTGGCTTAGCGATCCTGTTGTTAACTTCTGAATCGATGTTGACGGAACGGGATAGGGTACTCTCCAAGTAGGTGAAGTTGTCTGCACCAGGAAGCTTTTCATTATTGACAGTGATGATCGGATCAACGTAGGTACATAACTTTAGTTTTTTTGGTACTGATGGTCAAGCCGAACTTGTCACAGGCAGAGGAGAACAGATTTACAGTGCGTTGCATGCAAGCTTCTGAGCCAGCAGCAGGAGCACTGTCATCGGCAAAGAGTAGCTCACAGGCTGTTCCTTCTTGAATCTTGGTTTTGGCCTGCAGTCGCCTCAGGTTGAGCAAGCGACCATCAAATCTATAGTTGTATTGATGCCATTTGAGTCATTTGTGAAGGCATACTGAAGCATTGCTGAGAAAATCATGCTGAATAGTATTGATGCCAAAACACAACCTTGTTTGACGCCATTTGTGACTGGGAAGCTAGCAGATGATGCGTTTTGATCTTGTACACTTGCCATCATGCCATCATGAAATTAGCGTACCATGGTGATTGGTATCTCTGAGCAACCGAATTTGGAATGATTTTCAACAACCCTTCACGGCAGACTGAATCAAATGCCTCAAATGCCTAGATCGACTAGGGTGAAATAAAGTTCTAAATTTTGCTCTTGGCATTTATCTTGAAGTTGACGAGCAGCAAAATCATATCGGTGGTACAACGATTTTTTTCTAAAGCCGCACTGATTCTCAGGTAGAAGATCTTCCTGCCCAAAGTGACAGATGAGACGATTCAGGATAATTCTTGCAAGGATTTTCCCAGCAATTAAAGGTGCAACGAGAGATTTTGAGGCAATCAAGTATTGTGTCATAATAGTAATTTCAATAGATTAGACACTCAATAGATTTCTTACCTTGTATTATGATACAGAAATGTCTTAAAAGAGAGAAAAAAGGTGATTTTGATTTGCTTATATTTCAATGCAAAACATAGGCTGAATTTCGTATTTGCTCCTATACGAATTAGAAATTGCGCAATTTTTGTACCAAAGAAACATTTCTCAACTTAATTCTTTCAGATGGGGATATTTTTTATGGAAAGCTTTACATCAGGGCAAAAATCAGAACTTTTGATTTTTTTAGGGACACCTGATATGTGAAATCTCTCGTTGCATCTTTAACAGCAGAGATATCACACGACTGCCTGTTTCCTTTCCCCTTATACAGATGGATTATGGAAGCATCTTTAAATTCCTGAGGCACTGACTCTTGTTCACAAATAGACTTGAAGAGCTTATTGAGTTTCTCAACTAAGATATGACCTCCTAAGTAGTTAAAATTTCATAAGATATGACCTCCTGCTTTGTATATTTCAGCTGGTATAGCCTTGCCATTTGATAGTTACACTTTCTTAGTTATCTTTCTGTCTCTCAATTTTGATGTCAGATGAAAGGCCGTATTTTTCTCATTGTCGTCCTGATTTTTTAGATTTCAAATCCATTTATTTCTCAAGATACAGATAAAAACTTGCGTTTTAATGGTTAACCATCAATATTAACAGAGTAAGAGAATAGGGCCTTGTACTATGCATTATCGCGTCTAGCATCAAAACCGCAAGTTTATTTCCCACGGTACTTGATGATCAGTGTGTACAGGTGCCAGGCTCTCATATCAAGTATAGAACACGATAGACAAAAATCGGAACAAGCGCCTTTAACTTTTTATGTTAAAGGATTTTTGACCTTTGGCGTATTTTCGGTATGCGAATATACTCGACACTATATTTTATTTTTCATATATTTTTTAATATATTTCCTCTTTCAATATTTCAATAGAGCTAGCTAACAAAAGAAGGTACCCCGCTCTTCATAATGCATGATCTTAAGCGGATGATTTTCTGTTACTATGGCAAAATGTCAATATGAATCTTGCAAGCTGATTTCAGATATTGGTTCATATTAACTGAAAAAAAATATATAAAGAAATTGTGCCGAAGGTATGATCCGTATGCGGGGCATTGAAATAGTTCAATTGAGTTAAACCAACAGAAGGATGTGAACAGTATTTTAGTAAATTTTAAATAACATATATTTTATCTTTTCTATAAACCCATGTTTAAAACATTTTTACATACACCCATTGTGCACAACGTACCAATATCAGTGCATGTACATAACTACATAATGTGGAGATCTGAAGAACCGCTTTTTAAAGATGTGAAAAGGTTGAACAAGTAAAGCATTATTTTAGTTTTGCTCAAATATAGTGATATGGGAAAGGCCCGAAGAACAGTTATTCAACATGATCAATTTTAGGGAAGGCTTATGTTTTTGAGAACATGGTATAGACTTTTTTTGAGAATCATAATTCAAAATCTACTGATAATATAAAATATTCATTAACTTTACATGCGAATTGTTTGATGTTGGTCACATATACGAGGCGGCATAGCTAACCTAATCGTGAATTTTGTTGTAAAGCATGGAATTTGGCACAGACGTAGAGAAAAGTAGTACGAAAAGGATCAGGTCATGTAGCAATGCGCAACTTGCATCCCGTCGGCCATTTTCCCCAGATGGCCGCCAAAATGAACATTGTAGGAGCATATTTTGCTCATAATTCAACACCGGCCTTTTATTATGCCTATACTTGCATTTAAAATATGATAAATGCATGTCAATGTTTGTCCCAATAAGGCCATTGCAATATGATGTTCCGTCGGCCATTTTCCAACGATGGGCCCGCCAAAATGACCATTTTAGGCATATTTTTGCTAATATTCAACACCTGCCTTTTACGTATGTCTATACTAGGCATAAAAATATCCTAAATGCATGTTACAATGTTTGTCCAATCACAGGCCATTGCAAAATGTGTCCCTCTCGGCCATTTTCAATATTGCGCCGAAATGACCATTTTATACCTTTTTGGGCTAATAATAGCAACACCCACCTTTTAATACTCTCTATAGGCCTACTACGCATAAATCTAAATCCTGCTAGATATCTGCTACATTAATCGTCTAATATTTAATTAAGGTTACATGTATTTCAGAGATATTAAAGGCGTGTTCACCGTCAATTTTGAATAAGACTGCCATTTGTACGGGCAGTGGATCAGCGCTCGCCTCATAAACATAAAGTTGTGGGGTCGAGCCCCTTATCGCCATGTGTTGTGCACTTGGGCAAGGCACTTTGCCTCGCTTACCTCTCTCCACCCAGGAGTAGAAATGGGTACCGGTGTAAAGAAACTGAGTGTCCCCCATGCGAGAGTGTCCTAGCTCCCATAGCAACATGTACGGAATAAACGTTCCCTTGTAGACGAGGCCATTTGGATAAGTGCTGAAACAAATGATGCATACAGCACTCAATGGAGAACAAATAGACAGATGCGTGGTAGGACCCTCAGTCACAGGGATACTTAGTATATGACACCGCATATGCTTGGATTGCCAAACAGACCGCTTTCGGAGGAAGGGCGACACCCCACAGGGCACTCGTCTGCAGGCGCACCATTTCTGCCATTTTTTGCAATCGTAATTTTAAAATTTGATATGATATCATAAACAAATCATACATTGTCTCGCACAAGCTCATTAAGTGATGAATCTCAAACTAAGTTACCCCAACAAATTTGAAATTATAGCAACCGCGACGGCGAGGATTGGCATTTTATTTTGGGACACTCTGTACAAGTCAGGATGATTTTGTACCATCGGGAATCAAGACCCAGTAATAATAAAACATAGCCTACTTTAATTCACTTGGCAATTCTTTTTTTATTTTAATTATTTAGTGCGTTATTAGGAGTTGTCATGCTTATTGGGTGGTGCAAGGCCGCGTGATATTGTATGAGCTACAATTACAAAAAACTTCCTATTCCAAATGCTAGTCCAGTGCAGGTTCTGGATCTATTAAATTCAGCCAAACAACAACATCAGTGTCTACTGTCTGGACGAGTATATTTTGCGATGAATTATGATGGTAGCATTGGCTACAATGCAACATCATGTGGGCTATCCAGCCTCTTTGTGAGAGATGAAAGAGGGAGACAGTAATCCTCCAATAGGGTTTGCTCAGACACTTCACCATCATTGATAACAAGTAATCTGTTGTTGATCCAAACGATGTGGATCTAGGAGCACTTTCCTGGTACAAAAGCATGATTTTTGAAAAGTGGCAAACCGCAAAAAAATGGCATTTGGGATTTAAGGGATACCTACCTATTCCATACCGATTCGCACAATGAGACCGTATGAAATGTAATGGAATAATGTCTTAGCAGCAACAGACTTTAGCAATCTAGACGATGACTGATCCATCAAGACTACAGCAGTTGTTCCAGAAGTCTCAGATTGTGCCTCGTGGAATTCAAGGTTTCCGTGTCGATTTTGACAATTGTTCGTATGCAAAAGTTACAACAAGAAAAATACTCCCCTTTATCAGGGCGGATCCGGGATTTGAAAACGTCAAATACAGGGGGCTGAAGGCTGAAACTTGTCCAAAATGGGCTGATTTTGCAGATTTTACATGAATTACCCGGAGCCCCGGCGCGCCCTCCCTGGATCCGCGCATGTTTTATAATTAAATATAGGTCAGAGTGCTGATCCCATAGATCCTGTGTGGACATTGCACAAGGTCTATCAGTGCTTACTACCCTGTAACCAATCTCCAAGAGTTTCAAGACAGCTACAGTGATTTGAAAATATTTGAAATTTGCAGGATAGCTTTCAAAGTGAAGATAAGTTCCGTCGAATTCTCATAGTTACCTTTTCCCAGCTGTAGAGTTGACAGAAAGGAAGAAACGGCAGTGTTTCCAACTACGATGCTCCATTCAATTACGTGTTGTGTAAAGTGTCGTCCGATCGTACAGTAAATGACAAAATCTCCTATTTCTGTCCTTATTAGGTTATTATGGTCTTATCATTTTGCAGAGTATGTTAGGATAACCTGTACTTGTTGCATACATTGCACAAATCTGTTTTTTTGATGATTTTTTTCGATTGCGATTTAGTCAAATCACTGATAGTGTCTATTAAGTACCTGCCATCTCAATATAAGACCTCATGCAGGACATGATACAAATTTGTTTGTTCTCCATATGTTTCTGGCCATTTCCCACTGGATTTGCTTTGCTATACTAGTGGTTGATCAAAGGCGATTACTGGTGTTTGTCCTGAATTCCGTGTGTTCACTGTATTCAAGATACATGCCGGATTTCTCTTGATCATTGCCACCCGTGAGAACTTTCACAAATCTTGTTTATGGATTATGATACAAACAGTTTTTAAGTCATTTGAAATGTAATGCATTCTATCCGAAAACAGATAGGGGCCTATTGACCACTACACTCTTCCCTGAGGTAAGCCATGTGAATTAAGAACTGTGGAAATTCGTGTTAAAGTGAACATGCATAACAATAAAATTGTTACTGAGTTACCCATTTTCACATTCGTTATAACAAGGTATCACCGATGACATTTGGTGATATCAAAGAAACAGAAGAATTTGTTTGATAATTTGGCAAATGTTTGTTATAGGATATTTTAAGAAATACAGGCCATGCGTTTTAAACACCTCGCACTTTGCATACCACATTAAATTTGGTCACAAACTTTTTAATTCCCTATTTGTGCACTCAAAAAGGATCATTTTATTAAGCAAAAGTATAACATTTTTAAAAGATTTTAATTTTTTGAAATTCCAATTTATATACAGAATATTTTAATGTACAGGTGACCTTGAAGATATTCAATGTGAAACAAAATTTCATATCAAATTCACAATCTTCTAAATCTTCCAGAATGAAATTTATAATTGAACTTCCGTTAGCAGATCTTTTATTTGGCATAGGAACTTGCACTATCAACTGATGTAGAACTGTAATTCACAATTGAATTGGTAACTTTTAGTACATGGTGATCCCAATTTGTCAACAAAAGTTTCAGATAATTCACCACACATTTTAACCATACCTCAAAAACAAAAAAAAAACTGCATATTTGAATTCCTCTTCAACCTTCCTTCCAGAAATATACCTTGACATAGTGAGATAAATACTTTCCAGGTTACATTGCTCAGACATTTGGAGATGTTTTTGCTGCTTTTTGTATTCCTTTGTCATGTATAACAGTTACATATGGGAAATGTTTTAGTCTCACTGTCAAAAGTTTAATCCTCTTTCTGAGGACATATAATATATTTTCTTCAATAAAGTGTCTTAAAAGTTAATACCTTCTTTTGATACAAAATAATTAAAATCCACCCATTTTTTGACAAAGTTTGTTAACATTTTGTAAACAAGATGCAACTTTCCAGGCGAACCTCTGGCCCCCTCCACCTCTCCTTGGCTGAGTGGAATTGTCATAATTCTGTTGTTAATCAAGATAGCTTAACCAAATTACATACAGCTATTAAGTAATCTTTCAGCTTTGAAATGAGATCAAAATCACTTCAATATATTCTGTACTTACAAAGATATGACAAGAAGCCCAAAGTTTTTTAGTGAAAAGTGTGACGCCTCCAACATTTTTAGGTGTTGTTGAGTTCAAAACGCATGGCCACTATACTTTGTCTTGTCTGAAGTATGAAGTGGCGACGCGCGCGTATAACAAGTGCCGCCTTTCAGTTGCAGCGCGATTAAGCTTTGTCTACGCGCGCGCTGAAAGTCGGTACAATGTACACGCCCGCGTCGCTACTTCATACTTCGAGCTGGACACCCTATAGTATATGGTTGCAAATTTAAAAATAGCTTTTACAGGTTAAACATGCAGTTTGCTTTATTTCTTGAGTAATATCTGTGACGGTTACTTAGCAATACACAAAAATATTAGTTGAAAGTAGTTTTACATGATCTGTATGTAATACCTTTAAATAACGAAATAAAATGCTTTTGGCGACCATTTTGAAAGATGAATGTTTGATTTAAACTTACCCCTCTCCATAAACCTTGTTGTCAAGTTAAATTGTCCTCTTAATATTTTCAGACCATTAAAATAACATTTTAGGCATCATGTCACTGGTATTTTAAATGTGTATGCATGTGATAAACAATAAAAAGCAACTGTTGGCGGCCATTTTGAAAAATGGCTGCCAAACCCGTCAGGGGTAAAAATTGAAGTGGCTCATGATCTCAATATTTTAAGTATATGCTACTCTACTTACATACAAAATCCCTTCCTTTTATCACTAAATGCACAATTGTTACGTATATTTTAGTTATGCCGCCTCGCTACTAACAATATCGATTGTTTTAGGGGGTTATATTTTATATATCGATGAAGAACTTTTAATTAATTCTTTTGATACAAACAAAATACGCATTTCGTGATCCTGTCACCTTCATTTTTTATGGTTAGTTCACCATATATCCTCAATAAAAGATTATTTTCCAAATTGCACTACTTTAATGTAATTTATGTCCGTTTACGGACAGAAAATACGAACAAAAATGCGACTTTCTTCTAGAGTAGATCGAATATCCACGTACTATATAACAACGACTTATAATACAAAACGCAATTTTTATTTGTTAGTATATTTTTTTATTTAATTAAGGTGCCCAAAGTGCTTTTTCCAAAGTGCTCCCATTTTGGGGGTCGATAATTTTCAGCGATAACGAATCGATCGCAATAATTTTCAAAATAAAAAAATGGCTGCCGTGTGCCCGAAAATCCAAAATGGCGCCCAAAATAACACTTTCTAACAAAGTGAAACTATGACACTGTATACTACCAGTTCTACACACACTAGACAAAAGTATTGCAACATGAAGAAAAAAGATTTATTCACCAGAATCGTAGAGAAAGATAAGTTGCCGATTGCATCACAGAAGGAATACAGACACAGGAAAGCCACAAATGACTCCAAATAGCCGCTAATTGAATTGTATGGGTTTGTTAGAGTTTACTCTAAATGTTTACGCGAGAAAAGTGTGGTGCTTGTTTGGACCGAAAATGGGATAACGTCAATGGAAGACATTGGTCATTAAAAATCGGACATTTTGAGACATCCGCAATGTAATTTGAATGATGAGTCACGTGGTTTGCCCAAATCATGTCTGAATACGTATTTACATTCCATGACAAGCAGTATAATGTAAACCGTATGATTAAAATGTTCTTTTAAAGGTGCTTGTTCCGATTTATGTGTATTGTGTTCTCTACTTATGAGAGCATGGCACTTGCACATACACCCCATCAAGTACCGTGGGAAACAAACTTGCAGTTTTGATGGTAGACGCAATAATGCATGTTGCAAAGCCCTATTCAATACTGTGCTAATATTGATGGTTAACCACTAAAACGGTGCTTTTTTGTTTATATCTTGGGAATAAATGGATTTGAGGGCTCACATTCCAGGACGACAATAGGAAAAATACGGCCTTTCATATGATATCAAAATCGATACTACTTAACGGTAAATCAGGGAAGTCCCAAAGACGATCGGAACACGCACCTTTAAAGTTATCACTTGCTCTCATCTCCCAATAAATTTGGTGCTAAAAACACCTAAAACTTTTTTATCAATTTCTATTCTACACAAGCCGATAATCATCTGGAGTGAATTTGGCACCTGTGGGCACTCCATTTAACAGCTTTTTAGCGATAGCGCCTGAGTGTTTTCTTCATGTCCTACAAATTACAGGATGTCTTTATCTTCTTATGAAGGTTCATATGTTTTGTCGTATGTTACTTTTTGGGTGTAAAATATATCTGTATTTTTTCGAGGTCCTAGATCATCATTTGAAATCGAATTGAAGGAATTTCGTATTTTGTTGAAAATGTGCCAGTGCTGCTTTAAATCCTCTTCTCCTACAGATAAGAGGTGAACATAACACATACAGCGCATATACAGACTGTCCCAAAAAATATACAATAAAAGATTAATTTTTTGGCCAAAAATTTAAGTTCATCTTAACTGCAGTTTTACTGATTCTCTTTTAGGAGTGTTCCAGCTTTCATGAGATTTTTTAGTTGGTGTAATTTGGGGGTCTGGTTCAGGAGTTATGGCTAATTATATGAGACAGTTGAAAAACCTATTGGGCCAGTTTCGGCTATCCTTATATCAACAAAGTTACCATTGAAAATCACCTTCAAGACATTCTTAATTGAAAATGAAAACAAAAAGTAGGTATGGAGTGCTGCTTCTTGTGATATAACATAATTTATAACTTTATAATGTCGCAATTGCTAATAAGTAAACATGAGCAGTGGGAAATTCTTGTTGTGTCAGCTTTACTCCAGGTAGGTTTCAGCAGAAGGTAGAACCATAAAATCACCCTTGTTGAAAGTAAACTGAGACCTATGAAACAACAACCCATCCCTTTCCTTTATTGGTCTTTGATGAACACTGCTTTCTTCATCATATTCCTCCCTGGCATCTTGGAGGCAGTGGGGAATATGGGAATGGTAAATTGTCCCTCCACATTAGAGCGTTGTCCACACATTTGTCCCTCAACAGACTTGTAGACTGTTACATTATTTTCAGCAGTCAAATTCCCCAAACTTCGATGAATTCATGATTATTGTCCCCCTGAGAGTGAGTCCCTCATTTCACCCACAACATAATAATTGCTGGTGCTTTCACTGAAAATAATATATTGATTAGTTCAATGCATGATAATACATTCACTCCGGTCTGTACAATATTCTTTGTTTGAAAAGGGTTTAATCCCACAATGATGCTACACTCCTTATACCTTTAGTTTCTTGAACCTTCAGGTGAAACTGGCCCAAGTGGTATTTTATCCTTTGTGTTCAACTGACAATATCTCCGCTTAGGGTCCTCTAATTGGATCTAATAAAGCGGGATTGTAGTCTTGATCTGTAAACCCAAATAAAGTCAAAATATCTGGCAAAAGCCAGAGTTTTTATATTTTTAAAAATGTTTATTTGATTGTATAGTTTTTATTGGCACAGTCTGTAGTCTATCATATGGGTTATTTGGATATTAGCCAAGTGGACATTTTAGTGTCATTCTATTCAACGGATAGGTTTGGCTCTATGAGCGTCATTAGCTCCAGGTCAAAGTCTTTTACATATACAATTACCGGTGCCCCTTTTCGAATACGGTTCTTACCGTGTTTATTTGCCATTTTTCTCATTTATATTTTTTAAACTATTCCAAAATAGTGATAGCTTAGAGCTAATTAAAAATAAATAGAGGACACTAGCGCTTTGATCAACGAAACACCATAATGGCATATGCTAGGCATGCGAAGGCGTTTATAATAATCATGGTAAAATAATGATGTCTTTATCGGGATTTTCACACAAATTGACAAAAACAAAGGCCCATAAAGCAACTGAAGTATATATATGTTTTAGTGTAGATTGTTCAACAACAAAGAGAGCAAACATTATATTATTATTACCCCTCAAATATTGTTATTTTACAATGTAAATAGCTTGTCACAAAGGTAAATGGGAATTCCCCAAAATGTAAACTTATAAACTGAGTCCAACTTTTCATGCCGTTGAAGATCAAAACATGTTGCATAAAGTAATTCCCCTAAGTATAATTGTGAGGTGATGCAATGTAGAGGATGTAATTTATGTGAAATCTGATTTGACGTGCTAGGATATTTTTATGCATGAATATGTTGTAATACCATTTTAGGTGTTAGGAAGGGGAATCTAGCTGTGAAAGTTATATACTTGTCACTGGAAGCTTACAGTATAGTTATAACTATTTTAATACCAGATTTATAATATTTTGATGCCACCGGAAGCTTGATAGCCGAGCTGTCTGCTGTTGTCTTTTAAGCCAGAAGAGCTTCAGTTATTTGTATCATAAAGAGATTCCAGGCTTTGGTCCAAATGAGGACATAGCGCAGATGATGGTGGTAGATAACTGGGATTTTGTTACTGTGAATATAGTGTCCGTCGAGGGCGTATTCACACCTTGTCGTCTTAACTGCTGGACAAAAGTTAGCTTCATGAGAGAAGATGCCATGGAATATTAACTGAGGATATATAATTGTGACTTTTCATACTGTCATTTTGAAGTTTCGCTGGGATGACATATCTCGTTGAACTGCAAACGCTTCTTTTAACTCTGACTCTAATTCATAATCTTTAATAGTATGTGTAATTCTAATATATGTAATATTGTTTTGACATACCAATTCTTGACGAAACTGATTAAAATCATTAAATCTGTTTTATTATATAAAATTTAGATCACTTTTGCACAATGTTATTTATTTGTGTTTGAAAGGTATTTCTGACCTTTGACGTCCATGAGACGTCATAACAGAATATATTCGTGACAACATGTGAATACTGTGTAACACTTGCCACTTTTAATGACGACGACTTCTTCTACTACTACTACTACGACGACGACGTTACGCCAATATCAATGGCAATCCGTGGTCAAGCGTCCTCATACAGTGAGCTACGAAGAATATACTAGCAGGGGACTGTAATGAAAGAGTGGGCGCTTCCGGATAAAATTGTGAATTTTTGCACACAAGTACTTAAGGCATTGATAATCCATAAAATTGATGGAAACACTTGCCAACCCCCCTTAATGGACCCCAGCTGGGGTTTCAAGGTTACAGGGGGTTCAAATTTTAAAATGTTCCGATTGTGTGAAAAGCCCACCATGATGTTTGATGGTTAGCAAAGGGATACAAAGAGCTTATAGTTTCGGAGTTATGCGGTAAAAACTGTAAAAATAGTGAAAAGGTCAATTTTGGTGTGTCAAAAGATAAAAGTTGCTTTGATTCAGGTAGTATGTGGTGCAAATTGTTTCCCTAGCTTACATAATTGAAATAAGGAATAGTTTGCCTTATCTGTAATGCTTAGTTTTCACGCTATCCAACAAAATAGGTCAATATAATCCAATAGCTGCCAATAGCTGCCAATAGCTGTTGACTTTATTCGCACTTAAGATAGTCAAAACTATTCCTATATGTCATTCTATGAGCTGAACCAACAACTTCAACCAGGTTTTACAATAATTGGAGCAACTTTTAAATTTTTCACCCCTGTACACACCAAAATTGACTTTTTCACAATTTTTACAGTTTTTACCCCATAATTCCAAAACTATAAGCCATAGGAAGTGTAAACTATACCTTTTTGGAATCCTTGTAACCAGACAAACATCATGGTTTGCTTTTCAACACAATCGGAACATTTGAAATTATTTTACCCCTGTGTAACCTTAAAATCCAATCTGGTAGCCATGAAAGGAGTGTGGCAAGTGCTTCAATCAATTTATGTGATTATCAATGCATAAAGTACTTGTCTACCAAAATTCAGTTTTATCCAGATTTGCACATTCACATGAGATCTGTGCACTACAGTACCCCACTTTACATGGTGGAATACGATACGAAAAATCCTATGAATAAAATAGTCTTGCTTGAATAGGGAAGCGTGCAGTGAAGTGAGATATAATACCATATAATACCATTATATCCGTGTCCCGTTTAAATTCTATCATATACTGTCAGTTTACCCATGGTAACCCATGAAAGTAAAGCTTGCCAATATCCGCTTTATAGTTGTTATATCTATTAAACATGCTGCAATGGTCTAGCGTTCCCAAATCAGGTTCAATTCCAATGTCGGGTAGCTAGCCCCCCCCCACACACACACACACACACACACACACACACACACACACACAGGCAATGAATCTTGTAGCTCCTTACTAATGAAAGTATTTTTCATCAATTTTACAGCTTTTTTGGCTTCTACTAAATTTATATTTTTTTAAATCATGCGCATCATATGAATGTATGTATAAATTTATTTTTTCTGCATTGACTTTACCAGACATCTGTGCCCGTTCTTCCGTGTGCAGTTGTGAATGTATTACGGTTCAAAATTGAAGTTGGGGAAGAAGATTTACTTTTTTTTAATGACCACCAAAATGGCATACTAAAGCTAAAAAGATCTATCTGAGAGTCAATATGAAATCAATTTTGGGCTATGCTAGTTAATGTGTAACGTTATTACAATAATTAGAATTTATGATAAGTATCCTTAGAAAGCTGGATGCTAATGAAGAATGAAGAAATTGAATCAGACGATGGCCGCGGCCAAGCCTCTTTCAATATACTGAGTATGAACTCACCAAAACTAGATTACGGCAATACAGACACAAACCGATATAGGTGCTTTTAAAATTGATGTGGGTCGGCCATGGGTGTTCGTTTGAGCCACAGAGACCTCGTCCTCGTCCGTTATTCATACCAAAAAAATCAGAAATAAACCCTTCTAGTGGAGTTGGTGCTTCTACAGCTCAAGGTTTTGGATAAATAAACTTTCATTGATGACATACACAAAAAAAAGTAATTTTTAGTTAAGATTCGCTTTTAAGTGCCATGTTATAAAACAATGGCGACGGCTAAATTTGGGATTTTTGGCCGCCCTCTCCTGAAAAGAATGATCCATTGTTTTGAAATGCAGGGCCGTCCCCAGAGGGGGGGGGGGGTGTCGGCAAATGCGATTGTCGGCGATAAGGGTCATATGTCGGCGAACTGATCGATGCGCGATTATCGCGGTGCACTCCTCGGCATTTGTTGTTTGTTTTGTGTCTTGTGGTCTTGTTATAGCCAGTTAGAATGACTTGCTGCAAGTCCCCCCCCCCCCCCAGATCTTCAGAATTCGATTGATGTGAAAAAAATTTGGGTCTACTGTGGAGAGGCAGCGAGCCGGAAAAATTGAAGTTTCTTGAAATTCAGACCATGATTTTGTCGGCAACACAGACTCAACACCCCCCCATTAAAAATGGTCTGGGGACGCCCATGAGAATAGGCAGGGGTGAAGGTCAGTAATCTCAGCAATTCCGATCAACAGGGACCACTTCAAGACGGGCAACACAATTGGTTTAAGCGACTGCGCAATATCAAAAAGCTGCTACAGACAGCGTGTGACTCTTCAATCGCAACATCCTGCGGATACGATTTACACCCGGGACGTAACAAAATGAGAATAAAATCCTTACTTCTAAGTTCAGAAGTTGACGTTTGTGGCTTATATTTTAAAGAAAATACTCCGTAGTACTACTGGATTTTTCCAGACCAAAGATGTTATTGTTTAGGTATACAGTTCAACTAAAGGTGACCTGACTCAGGATGTTCCTGAGGAGGGCGCCCTCAATTTCCAAAAAAATCGTGTTTTGATGTACAAGAATGCTTGCCATATACTAATCACTGTGTGAAATTGCTAAGCTTAAATCGAATTCCTTCATATAGAAAATCAAACGTTTGGTGTATAAAAAATCCGGATCCGAAATTTTGTTATTACACTGTATCCTATTGGACGTAATAATAACATATAAATGTTTAGTGCATCAAAACGAAAAATCCTAATCATCTCAAATTTCGGAATGGGCATTTTAGGTACTATTTTAGTTCTAGTTGACTATTTTTCATTATTACACAAAAAAATAATATTTTGAAATCTCTGAGTCAGACTTTAACTGAAAACTGTTTCAACTAGACCCAGTTCTCAGTCAGACTGGGATCATGCCCATACACTTCTGCAGTGGAAATAATAGGTTTGGATTCATTCCGAATGTATGTAATATTTTGAAACATACTCGACTGAAAACAAAAATCAAGAACATGAGAATTTCATAATGCATTTCAAAACTCAACATGCCACATCAAAATATTACCGAATTTTGCATTTTTCTAAGCGTGCCAAATATGCACCGGGAAGAGAAATCACTTTTTTGCTTATCAAAAAACCAAAATACAGTTTTAAAGGTCACCATAGCCCGAGAGAAACATACCCCATCACTGCTGAATAGAATGTTTTAATTCAATTTTAAATACAACGGTAAATAATTTTAATCGCTAAATTTTAGAGCTTCTCACCAAATATCATAGTGTTAGGAACCGTGAACATTCTTAATTCTGCAATTCGGCGGCAGGTTCGAATTGCAATTTGAATTACATGCCACGGTGAATGTAACTGGACTGCACAATGTAAAAGTTACATGCACAGGCGCAGGCTAATGTAAACATGGATTGGTGCAACTGCTAACCTATCAGACTCTGGTACATTTAGACTATGACACTTGACAGTTGGTCAAAATTTTATAATTCAGCATTCAATGACTTTCTATGAAATAAGCTAAAATTGCATACATATGCAAATTCACAAAGTTTAAATTCTTGCACCACATCATGCAGGATACAAAATTACACATTGCACAGAGAGAAAGCTACTGTGCATGTGTGAACCTGGGCAATTCGAAGCCTGCCTGGGACAGACAAATGTGGTTGACCACATACACACTCTCATGACTCTTATGTACAGGTGTAGGGTTCATTCTTAAACAGCTGTGAAATTTAAGCAATTTCATTGGCTGATGCCCGGGTTCAATTCGACAATTGAACCCAGGTAGTACGCGCTGCGTATCGATGTTATTTTTAGGTGAAGCCGCTGGTCATACCGCGTTTTGCAACGTTCCGCCCCTTATGGACCCCAGCTTTGGGTTCAAGGTTATACAGGGGGTTCAACATTTAAAATGTTCCGATTTTGTGTTGAAAATCACACAATGATGTTTTGCTGGTTACATGATAACCAAAGAGGTATAAGTTTACACTATCTTAGTGTCTATAGTTTCGGAGTTATGCGTAAAAACTGTAAAAATAGTGAAAAGGTCAATTTTGTGGTGTCCAAAAGATAAAAGTTTGCTTTGATTCAGGTAGTATTTGGTGCAAATTGTTTCCCTAGGCTTACATAATTGAAATAAGGAATAGTTTGCCTTATCTGTAATGCTTAGTTTCACGCTATCCAACAAATAGGTCAATATAATCCAATATCTGCCAATAGCTGTTCACTTTATTCGCACTTAAGATAGTCAACAACTATTCCTATCTGTCATTCTTGAGCTGAACGCACAACTTCAACCAGGTTTACATAAATTGGGGCAACTTTTAAATTTTTCACCCCTGTAACACACCAAAATTGACTTTTTCATTCACAATTTTTACAGTTTTTTTACCCCCATAATTCCAAAACTCTAAGCCAGTAGGAATGGTAAACTATACCTTTTTGGATCCTGTCACCAGACAAACATCATGTTTGGCTTTTCACACAATCGGAACATTTGTGCAATTATTTTACCCCTGTGTAACCTTAAAATCCAATCTGGTAGCCTGAAAGGAGTGGTTGGCAAGTGCTTCAATCAATTTATGTGATTATCATGCATAAAGTTCTTGTCTACCAAAATTCAGTTGTATCCAGATTTGATCACATCACATGAGGCTGTGCACTACAGTAAACCCCCTTTACATGGTGTAATACGTCCACAAATCCTATGAATAAAATAGTCCTTGCTTGAGATAGGGAAGCTTGCAGTGAAGTGAGGTATAAATACCATATAATACCATTATATCCGTGTCCCGTTTAAATTCTATCATATACTGTCATTTTACCCCATGGTAACCCATGAAAGTAAATCTTTCCAAGATCCCCGCTTTCATCCTCTTTGTTCTCTCTCTTCCCCTGGCCCTGTTCCGCTGGGTGTTCTTCATCCGTTCTCCCCCCTCACCTTCTTCCTTCCCACTTTCTTTTTCTCTCTCTTCCCTCCGAAACGATAGCATCCCGCCCACACCCCCGCCCCCCCCCTTAGGCCCCGGTTCCGCATTTTCCTCTTCCTACTCTTATCGTCCTATATCCCGTCTTTTTCCTCCTTTTTCCTCTCGTTTATGTTTTGCTTCATCTCCACTTTGTTCTATATCGGTTGTATTTTTAAATCATGCGCATCATATGAATGTATGTATACATTCTTTTTTCTGCATTGACTTTACCAGACATCTGTGCCCCGTTCTTCCGTGTGCATTTGTGAATTTATTACGGTTCAAAATTGACGTTGGGGAAGAAGATTTCCTTTTTTTAATGCACCACCCAAATGGCAATACTAAAGCTAAAAAGATCTATCTGAGATCAATATGAAATCAATTTGGGCGTGCTTGTTAATGTGTAACGTTATACATATTAGAATTTATGATAAGAACCCTTAGAAAGCTGGCTTCTAATAAGAAGAAGAAATTGAATCAGACGATGGCCGCCGGCCAAGCCTCTTTGCAATATACGGAGTTGACTCACCAAACTAGATTAGGCGGCAATACAGACACAAACCGATATAGGTGCTTTTAAAATTGATGTGGGTCGGCCATTAGACCTCCCCTCGGGGGTGCCCCGGTGATGACAACACTCAGCGTCTGAATTTACACTAGACTCTTCAAACCGCATATCCGTGGGACGCTCCGAATCTGTAGGGAAAATCTGGCACACGCTCCGGACCACGGTAATCAAATCCTGTCGACTTTCCATAGGCTCTTTATCAGTCCTTTTGCCTACCCTCTGCCATCAATTCACAAGCAACAGGATCGTTTACCAGATCGATCGTTCCTTCTGCCAGTTTGAACTCTATTTGCCCGCGTTTCCTAAAATCATAGTCCAGAATAAATCATGTCCCGAATAAATCATGCCGAGTTTTAAAAAACTGGACATGATTTTTTTTCAACATGTGCAAACTGACATGATTTTTTTCTCCACATGAACAACTCGACTGATTTTTTTCTCAACAGAGCAACTCGACATGAGTTTTTTTCTCGACATGAGCAAACTCGGCATGATTTTTTTTTTCTCAACATGAGCAATACTCGACAGGTTTTTTTTACACTACACCAAAAAATCAGTCGAGTTTTCCTCATGTTGAGAAAAAAATCATGTCGAGATTTTTGAAAGGCTGGACATGAATTTAATTTCAAACTCACCATATTGAGAGCAAAACTCGATGTATAAGGGGCAAACTGGACCTTAGCGCTGTAAACTCGACATATAAACGCTGCACACTCGACAAATGGCGAGGAAACCTCGATACACAGAGCGTGAAACTCGACATGCCGCGGGAAAACTCGCCATGATTTGATACGTGGAGCTGTAAAACTGGACAGAAATTTATGTCAAACTCACCATATAGAGAGCACACTCGATGTATAGAGGGCAAACTGGGACAGATAGCGCTGTAAACTCGACATATAAGCTGCACACTCTACATATGGCGATGAAAACTCGATACACAGCCGTGAAACTCGACATTCGCGAGAAAACTCGCCATGATTTGATACTTTGAGCGTTCCATAGGAAAACTCTCCACTCTCCCCCGCGGTCGGGGGAAGTCTCCGCCACAAACATTAGTCAAAACACTTGGTTCTGGTATCCTCGCACTGTCTCTCGACGGGCCGTAATGTGCTAAGAGACACTTAAGACACAATCAGTGCGACGCTTATTTTTTTTGCGCATTATTTAAACGGGCCCTGGTAACTGAGCGGCTGTTGACACCACCCGGTGGTTGTCGCACGCGCACATTGTGTTTTGGGAGCTGCAGAGCAAGGTGTTCTGGCCGTCTCAAGTCGTCCCGATTTCTCGTTTGATGTTTTATTTGTACTTTATGATGATGCATTTTAAATCACTCTAATCAAATATACAGTAGTGTTATTTATTATTATTATTAGCATTCCAAATATCCGGATTTATTCCTCCTATTACATATGCACGGTATTTTTATTTTGATAGTTGTCACTCCCTATTGCATAAAGATCTCCATTTAATTTATTTGCATTTCAATAACCTGCGCCTCATGCATCTTAAATGAAGCTTGATGAAGACATTATATCATGCTCGTATCGCAAATCCTTAGATATCTATACTACTAAAACAGTTCTGTCTGTTCTGTCTGTCCGGCTATGCACTTCGTTATACTTTTGACTATGGGGCTATAAGGGGGGGGGGCCACTCACATATGAATGGATATGGGTGTTTAGGTTCGTGCTTCCAACCCAGGGCATTCGGTGAAAGAAAAAGATAGGGGCGTTTGGGTGAGATATAGCCAAAAAATAGCCAAAAGAGGGTTTTTCCGAGTGAATAATATGAAAATTTTTTCCCAAAATGGGGTTTTGGGTGTGATTTTTGCAAAATTATTTTTTTCTAAACAAGGATGTCTTTTGGTGTTTTTTCCAATAAATGGCAATGAATCGGGAAGAAGCCAAAATAGGGTCGGTGACATTGTCAATTTCACAAAATAGTTGGACTTTGGGTGAAATGAAAAATATGGGGTGTTTGTGTGACAACTATACTGAAAAAGTGGGGTCCTAAAAAGCAATTGCATAAAACCTCGTCGCTTCCACTATGGAGTGCCGGGGGTGTCTAATGGGTGCTAATATTTAGCATGAAGGAGGGGAGAACAGTCCTACTTTGTTATTAGGGTGTTTTTAGAGTGACCAAAAAAGTCAAAGGTCTCTAGAGTTCAATTTACGTTAGAACTACTGACCTGGGCAGAATTTGTAAAAGTTGATCTAAAAATGCCTTCTTTTTTAAACTTTTGTGGAACATCTCATCACCCAAAAGTGGAGTTTCAGTCAAATTTCTATAAATTACATGGATCTTTTTTATTTAAAAAAATCAGCAGAAAGTGGGACGCCCCCCCCCCCCCATGCGTAGGGCCTGTGGTTTGGGGTCACGGAGGGACAGGGCTTCTCTTTGGGTCAGATGCCACCCGTCACAAACAGGTGAGGACGTGTTTATTGATTAGAGTATAATTATTCCATTTTAAACAAGCAGCCTATTCGCTGCAGATGCTTGGGAATAATTTCGTTTTTGGATTATTGAGTTACCAAGTTTTGTTTTATTATTAAATAGTAACAATGAAAAGAAATCCAAAATAAAGCAAAACGTATGAACCATCATGTTCAACATACAAAGTTGATATTTAAGGAAATGTCATGGAACTCAAGAAAAATCGGGTAATATGTGGATTGACCTTTACTTTTTAGGAAAATACAAGTATATATTTCCTAGCTGACCCATTTGAACATACAATTTTTAATTACCTGTTCCAAGATTATTTACGGGTTCAGTTGATGGACACTCTTAGCTGTAACATTGAAAGTGAGATGAATTGGGGGAATATTTCGTCAGAAAGGTGTATAGCGCTGGGAAATAATTCATGTTTTCTGTAAGAAATTGACACCACTGGGCTTTGTGTCAAATAAATGTAGAGCTTTGTGATTTGGGGTGGCACACCTGCATTATGCATGAGTAGGCCCTATTTATTTTCAGAAATATCAGACCATCCTCAATAGGGAAAATTACTACACTCCAACCACCAGTGTCGGTAACCAGACCTTTGCAATGGGTGGGGGGGCGTGGAAGGAGTGCCAGTCTTTTTTAGGGGGCAAATTGAAGGGGGGCAAGGGTTCTGTTGGGGGGGGGCTTGCGCCCCCCTGCCCCCCCACCCCCCTCCCCTCTGGTTTACGCCACTGCAACCAACAAACAAACAAAAAACGAGGAAGAAATCCAAGGACAATTTCGGATTGTTTCTTAGCTTCTCCTTCCCCGTGTTGTTATTTCTTGCTATTTGTTATTTTCCATACTTTGGCACTCTGATAAAGGAGCTGCGGTCGCGTAGTCGATAAGTTCACTGATCCTATGTCGGCGTTGCCATTGATACCACCTGTTGTGTTTGTTCTGTGGTCCCCCGGTTATGCATTCAAAAATTTAACCGTGATGTGCGCAGGCAATGCAGTCACGTTACTTGGTGAATCGCTACTGCTGGAGACAGTTTTTTCCCTACAGATCCGTACAGTCTCGGCGGGCTACTCCTACCTTGTGTTCATTCCAGGAGCCCTGTGAATTGGCATTGGTTCAGGGCTTGTCCGGGTGGTAAGCTGAAAGTCATCTAGTTTTTAAGTTTACCCGTCTAGGATTATCCTTTTAACGCAAATGCGCTCCTAAACCCCAGAGGACAGAGCCGAGACTGGGGTTACAGTCTAGTCGGCCATGGGTGTTCGTTTGAGCCACAGCGACCTCGTCCTCGTCCGTTATTCCTACCAAAACAATCAGGAAATAACCCTTGCAGTGGAGGTTGGTTGATATACAGCATCAAAGGTTTTTGGAATAATAAACTATTCAATGATGACATACACAAAAAAAATAATTTTTAGAAGATTCGCTTTTACGTGCATGTTATAAAACAAAATGGAGACGGCTAAATTTGGGATTTCTTGGGCCCGCCCTCTCCTGAAGAAGGAATGATCCATGTTTTAGAATATGCAGGCGGTGAGAAGTCCAGTAATCTCAGCAATTCGGTCAACAGGGACCACTTCACGCCGCGGCAAACCACAATTTGTTTAAGCGCATGCGCAATATCAATAAAGCTGCTAAAGACAGCTGTGACTCTTCAATCAGCAACACTCCCTCGGATACGATTTACACCCGGGATTCGTAACAAAAAAATGAGAATAAATCCTTACTTCTAAAGTTCAGAAGTTGGACGTTTGTGGCTTTAAGTTTAAAGAAAATAACTCTTACTACTTGGATTTTCCAGAACAAGCTGTTTAGGTATACAGTTACAACTTCTTCTTAAAAGGAGGCCGACTCCGAGATTTCCTGAGGAGGGCGCCCTCACATTTCCAAAAAAATCGGTTTTTGCATGTAATAATGCTTGTCCCATATACTAATCACTAGTGGAAATGCTAAGCTGAATCGATGTCCTTCATATTAGAAAATCACAACGTTGTTATAAAAAATTCCGGCGGATCGGAATTTTTGTTATACACTGTATCCTATGGGACATAATAATACACATAAATGTTTTAGTGCATCAAAACGAAATTTCTGATTCATCTCAAATTCGGAATTGGGCATTTTTAGGTTACTATTTTTAGTTTCAGTTGACTATTTTCATTATATTACACAAAAAAATAATATTTTGAAATCTCTGAGTCAGACTTTAACGGAAGAACTGGTTTCAACTAGACCCAGTTTCTCGGTCAGGACTGGGGATAATGGGGGGCCCCATACACTTCTGCAGTGGGGAAATCATCAGTTGGACATTCCTATTACTAACTGTAGTACTCAATTCCATGTAGAAACTATCGACTGAAAAACAAACAAGAACATGAGAATTTCATAATTGAATTTCAAAACTCAAACAATGCCCACATCAAAATATTACCGAAATTTGCCAAAATTTTTCTCAGCGTGCCAAATATGCACCGGGAAGAGAAATCACTATTTTTTTCCGATCATATAACACAAAATACAGTTTTAAGGTAACTTAAATGTTGTAAATAAGTGGGATTATTTTTAAATTTAACTAAAATTTGTAATTTCAATTTTAAATACAACCGTATATTTTTTATCGCTAAAATTTAGCATTTTCCTCACCAAATCCTAGTGTTACGGAACCGTTGAAAATTTCTTGATTGCTGACAAATGCCTGGCGGCAGGCTTCGATTACATTTTTTGAATTACCATGCACCGGTGCATGTACATTTACATGACAATGCACAAGTGAAACAGGATTGGTGCTACTGCTTAAACCTATCAGACTCTGTACATTTAGAATTGACACTGACAGTTGGCTCAATTTTATAATTTCAGCATCAATGACTTTCTATGAATTGAAATAAGCTAAAATTGCATACATATGCAAATGCACAAAGTTTAATTACTTGCACACATGCCTGGCCAGGATACAAAAGTTACAATTGCCACAGAGAGAAAGGAAAGAAAGCTACTGTGCAGTGTGCACCTGGGTAATTCGAAGCCTGCCTGGCAGACAAATGTGGTTGACCACATACGCACTATCAGGACTATTATGTACATGATGGGTCATTCTTAAACAGCTGTGAAATTTAAGCAATTTCATTGGTGATTGCCCGGGTTCAATTCGACAATTGACCCAGGTTAGTACGCGCTGCGTATCGCTGTTATTTTTAGGTTGAAGCGCCTTGTGTCATACAGCGTTTTGCTACGTTCGCGTGCGCCTCCAATGTTGCGTCTAGTTGCGTATGAACGTTGTGTTCAAGAAAGGGTGGTCCGATGTTTGTCACTGGGTGGTGGCAGTCCTGTCGTGTGAAAAGTATCGCGAAATGGTAAAAGATTGCCCGTAAATGATAAAGTGTTTAATGGCGACATATTACTTTTGCGTGGAAAATCGGCCTCCGGCCTAGTTCTTCTACTTAAAATAATGGTATCGCCTTGGTTCAATTTGTCGTAAAGAAGTAGCGGCTCCCAAACTCATACCTTTATTCTCTAAATTTTAGTACACATTTTGCTTTAATATCAAATGGTGGGGACTGATTTAACTCAAAATCTGTAATCTGAGTTTTCGGTGATTTTGTGATTCCTGTGAGGGAGAAACCAGGCAATGTCTTGTTTTGCCCCGTAATGTCAGAGTTGACCAACACTGTGCTTTATCCGTTACGAGCTTTAATCCGTCAGTGAGTTAGGTGGTCAATGATGTCACAGGTGACCAAACAAGAATTCCCGAAAACCTACATGAAAATCGACCATGAATGATCGGGCACACACCCCTTTCTGCTTTCTTTGAGTTCTAAAAAGAATATCGTGTGTTTTGACTGGCTATGATGCATGACTGCCTATCCACCCTGCTTGCAACTGCATATGAATGCATTATTTTCTAATTTCGCTTTGCTCAAACGAAAATAAATATTTTCTAACCGCGCAGGCGCACACCTGAAAAGGAAACATATATCAAAACCACTGAAACAAAAATCCGGGGAAACACCGCTCGTCTGGACGGCTGCGGACTCGTGCAAAAACGTACATGAAAACGTTAGCGATGACAATTTAAAGTTACCACATACCTTTTCCACTCCTTACAAAACTTACAACAACCTCTTACACCTCCGTAAAACTATAGGCTTTAAGGGACTTCCTTATACATCTTTAAGCAAGAATGGTCTACCTCTCTGTGCAGGAATACTGTATGTTGAGCTCTGACAAGCTAAACAATTGATCTATAGTCAACGTTATCACAGAGAAGATGTCTCGGTTATCCAGAAACCTAAATTCCAGCCAAACACTCCACATTTATCTGAAACAGAAGGAACAGATTCTGTAAAAACAAAAATAAATATATTTTTTTTTTAAAACGTCGTACACAGGCGAGAAGACAAGCAGTCAATGAGCCACCCTACTTCTAAAATCTCATACCACGCCGCATTTGATTCATATGCAAACGCAGGGGTTGTATCCATGCTGGCTTGAAAATGTCATTATTTTCTACATTGCTTTGCTCAAACGAAAATACAATTATTTTATAACGCGCATGTGCCCCAACACTGAAAAGGAAACATATATCAAACAATGAACAAAAACATCTGGGGAACACCGCTGTCGTGACGGCTGCGGGAAATCCCCGCCATTTTTTCCCCACTCAAGGTTTAAAGAACGGGCCACCATAGTATGCTTGACACTATATACATATTATACCAAGCCCAGAAGCCCCATGAATATGACCAAACTTGACGATTAAGCCAATGTTCCTACATACTTGTAAAAATATTTTGAAAAATTTTCCAAAGCAATAAATGTAAAACAAAAATCCTCACAAACAAGATGTTATGAAATATCAGTAATTGATCCACTGCTGGCTCCAATGCTACATCATATTGGTTTCTGGATTTAAATCTATATAAATAAAGGCACATAACACTAATCCAGCCAACACCAAAAGCTAGTTGTAATTCTCCTTACATGATCATAACCAGGTACTTATACAACACTCCTGCAGTGAGAGGAGCCCCCTACTCTCAAGCTATGGACAAAGGTCCAGCCTCTAAACAATTTCGCATGTAGCAATGAGGAAAGGAATTAGTAGTGAAGAATCTGCAAAACAGGACACATACGCTTAAAAATTCTTAGCACACAGCCTAATAATCCACCAAACAAGAAGTTCCAACATAGCACATGGGTTGAAATAAAAAAATTTTACTACAGTAGGCTAATATTAGAATGGGAATAACACGTCACAGCATTAAACCAGTCACAATCACCGAAAAACTTTAAATTTTTTACGATTTACATACAAGTTAATGCCGCACACGCACATCATGAAACCATAATTCCAAAATGAGGACCCCCTATTCTAGAATAAAGTGCATCATTTGTAACAAGCTCAGAAATACTGACAAACAATACTTTCCTTTAGAGCTAAGGTGGCAACATACATTCACACCCAAAACTCCACCACAGCAAACGATACATTGTATCCCTCTTACCGTACTGGTACTCATGAAGTCAAACACTTACTACAGAAACGTATGCTCAATTAAAGTTTGTGAGATAACACAATATACTAATTTTATTTTATCAATAAAAGACCAAGTTTAATCCATATAATCATAACGACCGTAAGAAATGTCAAACATGTCACAAAGAACACAAACAAAAAGCACAATTTCCCGACTGAAATTAAACTTGCCTCAACTGTATGACGGACACAAAGCAAGCCAGTTTACGGTGAACAAATTTACCCCATTAGCATATAGTAAACCATTTGACCATGTGGTCTTAGGTTTCCAAAAATTCCATTGACTTTGAGCACGATAGCTAATCAGCTAATAGACAAGGAAACGCAAACCTGCATCAGTACAGAGCATATTTTAAAAATATTTTAAAATAGAAAAAGACCTTGGCAATTAAAGTGATCATAGTGATAACACAAAATGGCAACATTTTCTATTAATACATGGCAAACGTTGCAGATGCGGAATGACAAGACTCTCGTCTATTTTGAGAAGAAAGAAACCTAAAGCTAATTATTAAAAGCTCTATGATGCAACACTGCTCTAAAATCACATCGCTACAAGGACGAGTAAAAGTACCACAACACATAGCAAAATGCCAGAAGGGATCAAAGTATTCGTCTATATGAGGAAGCCCAACGGATTAACAATCTCTCCATCATACAATGCTGCCTTATGGTTAAACCACCATTATAATACATGGCAAAACTGCTGAGGAAATCGCAAGCATTCATAATTTGAGGGAAACCAAGCAAATTAACAACCTCTCTATCATGCAATGCGCTAAAATCATAAAAAAAAATAAATATCAATGGCTAACATTCCACTGTAATACCTGCAAAACTGTAGTGGAACTCAAGGGCCATACATCAATTGAGGGGAACCAAGCCGGACCTAAACACCTCTCTATCATGCAATGCTGCTTAAAACCAGGAAATTATTCAAATGGCAAACACTAGTATATGGGGAAATTAATTTGGTGAAAATTTCATATACAATCTTCCAACCAGAGTTTTCTAAATCAAAATTTTATGAGGATTCAAAATCATGGGTTGTCAATTTTAAAATGTGTTCTTGGGTGTTTTTTGGGCGGATTTTGGTTTATCTTATTTTTACTGATTCTGATATTTTAAAGGCTTAAAACCTCACTTTTTCTGCTGCATGTTTCTTTTATCAACCTTTAAGTATTTTTTTTCATAGGTTTGTAATAACTTTTACTTGTTAAAAGTGCATATAGAACGGTTTGGGAAAAATTCAAATAATTGGGTTGTTTGTTTTTGGGCGGAAATTCTTTTTCTGATTATTAGCATTTATGTACTGAAAAAAAAGCTGCAGTTACACATAAAGAAGTTATAGTTATCACAAATAAAAGATGCGGTACAACACAAGTTAATATTTGCATATGTTGGTTGCAAATTTTAAGAAGACCCTTGTGATTTGGTACATAACATTGGATTTGAGGCATTTGGGTATATGAATTAATCACCTTAGGTTAACTATAATAAAGAGGCTGTATTGAAGTATTGTAACATGTTCAGCAACTATATAAAGTTACTTCTGAATCAAAGATTAGTTAATACAAAGCAGGGGATATGTCTCCTCCCTGGCCCCACTTGCCTTCTAAAAACCCCACTGGATAAAGCATAGAAATAGTCGGAGGGGACTTCAAAAGAAAAGCAGGACAAAACACTCCCTTCTTTCACAAAACACTCCAACCACTTTAAGAAGTAAAAAAAAGCGGTTCTATTGATTTTCATGACTTGTGTTAAAAGGCTTGAAGAAGAATCCGACATTAATAGAAATGTTACATGGGTTATTTCTAAGAAAACCTTTCAATTATGGTACTTCAAAGGTTTTTAAAATTTTAAATTATTTGATTTTCTAAGCCAAAAAGCGTGGTATGGCTGTTTTACACTGACTGTCACCTTGCAAGTGTGGTTAAGTGCAAATCAGACGTCAACATGTTCAAGGCGGGCAATTTTGTCCGACTCCTGTTTTACAAGCAGGTTGCGATGAAGTTCTAACCTTGTCAGCCAATTTACTGGTTTGGTAGAGCAAAGTTAAGCCAATGACATAACACGCCCAATTATTCTGTTTACTTGATAACAAAATTGATGTCACGGACACTATTATACACAAGCAAACTGTAATGGATGATTCAACTTGACTAAGATTTAAAGTTACAGTTTTTCATCCATCGAGTCCCTAGGTTGAAAGCACTTAAATTATTAATACATTTTTAGTATCCAACTGCAATGTAGTTTACTGCATTCGGATTTTTTGGTCGGTAACCCAGTTCCTTCAAAAAAAAGGACTAGCTGCAAATACTATAGCGATGGCATGGGGGTATCCAAATCACAATTTTAGACAGGGCAAGTTCGACCCGAACATGCAATGTTTCTTGCAGTCACACAAGTTTTATTGTTCTTGTATATGGTTATATTTTAAAGGTATAATTTATTCCACGCGTATTGAGAACAGGCACTGAGAATTGGTCCTGTTGGAGTCACTTTCAGAACCATGAGCAAGGGGTACCCTACAAACCCCTGGGAGTCGCCTCCCGGCTTTAGAGTAAGTTGGTCAATAAAATTTTAAAAAAATGGAAATAACATAGAAAATTTGGTTGTTTGGGCCTCATTCCCATATTCCTTCACTAGACATTGTTTAGACATTGTTTGGGCTTTTTACGGAGGTCTATTTTATGCTTGATGCATTATAGTATTATATTTGTGGATTTTTTTTATTTTGTAGACTACAGATTCCTATTCACAAATCCAGTCATACACATGTTCATTAAAAATTTGTATGTTACATAATCGGACATATAGTGTTTCATTAAAATGTGTTGCACATTTTTACCGCTCAAAAATTGAACCTTTCTAAGTTTTGGGGTTTACAGAAATGACGCTTGCAAAATGGTCTATTTAAAAATGGGTTACTGTAGTTTGGCCTTTTAATTGGACCTAAATAGGAACAAGGAGTCAAAATGCATAAGAAAATGAAGCCTTATCAAAACGGCTGTTCAGAGCTCTACGTTGTTATGTTGATCATATTCTGAAAAAATTATCTTCATATCGGAGCGTATGATTGGAACCACCAAGAGTTGGCTTAGTTGTAGGCCACTTAGAACTACATAAAAGCTTAATACTCGAAGGAATATGAATAATCAGTAGGAAAACCTAATTATTCGATACATGGATGCCTTGAAAATCTTATTAACTTAAGTACTGATTTTTTGTGTGAAAGAGGGCTTAGGAACTGACTTTGTTGACCAAATTAAACTAATTTTAACTAATATGGGAACTCATTTTTCAGAAAATGGTGAGCATGGCACCTAAAATAGTTGCACAATTTGAGCTTCTGGGTCAAAAGTTGCCGACATTTTATGAAAAATTTGGGAACCAAAGTGCAAAATGAAAAGTTTACTAGAAAGGGTTCTCACAATCTGGATCATGCTTCAAACTTAGGGTCTTATGAACTGAATTATGCCTCAATTGGGGTATTACGAAACTGTAGTTTTGGGCAACTTTATGAGTCATGTCAAAGTAGATATAGTCACCCCAATTCAACTCAGCCACTTGAGTTAACATTGTTTTCTGTGTCATTAACTCAAATCAATCAAAGTTAATGCAACTGCCAGTTGCACTTTTTTCTATGTATATCTATTTCTAGTGGTAGATGCAGAAGGGGGTTACCCTACTATTTGTCTGTGCCATGAGCCTTTTTACATTCAATAGGGGAGTTTATTTCAAAGATGATATAACCACGGTTTTTCTCATAATTGTAGGTTACCAATCAAATACATAAGACACCCAAAAACACCCACAAATGATAAAAGTCACTGTTCTTTTTTTCTTCCGGAGACAGTTACATGTAGTGCACTAGAAGGCTAGTTCATCAAAAAGAAAAACTACAACAAAAAGCATTAGCAAAATGAATGAAAATGTTTTTTGACCCCCCCAAAAAATACATCAACGGTCCCTCGTCGTGTTTCGTGAATATAGGTCTGCATTTGACCTTTGACCTTGACATGTGACCTTCACCTAGTAACAATGAGCGTTTGCATTGTAAACCATAAAATAAGTTTTGGTTCCAATTGAATCATCTTTTCAATCCAGGTCAATTTGACATTTTCAACCGATCTTACATATTGATTCTCACATGACCTTTGAATTGTATGTGACCTTTGACCTCAGCAAACAAAGGAGGAATCCCACATTACACATAGACTCGTTTGGTTTAAATCCATTGCAGTATAAGCGGCTATTAACCCTTTTTCATAACAAAACCAGACAGACGAACAGACTACATCAACAAGACCAAACAAACATGCAACAGTGGACAAGTGATTCCTATGTGCATCCTGCCTTGAGGCAGGTGATCCAAAACTGATGCTGAGGCAAATTTGCCAAGCGGTGGTAAATCCCCACCTTGGTTAAAAAATCGGGTATAGATCCCTGCAGTAACTGAACTGATGTAAGAAATATTTTAAATACTTTATATTGCTAAAATGTTTACAATATTTCAACAAAGTCTCTTAATGTTTGAAGGTAAACATAATGTGGATTAATAATGCTCCAAAGAACCAAATCCAATGTACATGAGTAAAAAATCAACAAAGGGGTCTTCTTAAAAGCAACCAAAATATGAAAAATAGTACCTTGTTGTATACATCATTTATTTATGTAATGATAACTTCGTATGTGTAAACTGGGGCTTTTTGGGACATAAATGCTTATAATCAGAAACACAAAAAGAACTTTCGGCCAAAAAAACACCCAAAATATTTTAGATTACCCAAAACATGTCCATATTGAGCTTTTACATGTTAAAAATTTAATATTACTATGAGAACGTAATATTTAAAGGTTCATTAAAAGAAAGATACAGCAGAAAAAAGTGCGGTTTTAGACCTTTAAAATATGAAAATCAGGTAAAAATAATAAAAAAAACAAATCCGCCAAAAAAACAACCCAAGAAACATTTTAAAAAATGACACCCAGATTTTCGGATTCACATAAACTTCGTTTAAGAAAAACCTTGGTGCAAGATTGTTATGAAAAAAACGAAACCAAAAAATTCATGGACATTTCCCCATGTACTACACCCCACTGTAATACAGGGCAAAAACTGTAGACGGAATTCAAAGCATTCATTCAATTGAGGGGAAACCAACGGATTTAACACCCTCTCTCTCGCAAGCTGACTAAAATCATAAAACTATCAAATGGCTACCACTCCACTGTAACCACATGGCTAAACTGCAAAAGGAACCCAAGGCTTCCATCAATCTGAGAGGAAACCAAGCGGCTAACACCTCTATATCATGCAATGCTGCCTTAAAGCGTTATCAACAAATGGGCTAAAACATCACTGCAATACATAGCAAAAATACAGATGGAATTAAATGCCTTAATTATATCTGAGAGGAAACCAAGCGGATTAAAAGCTCTATGATGCAATACTGCGCAATTTCATTATATAATAAAAAAGGCTAAAACTACACCATAATACAAGGCAAAACTGCAAATAGAATCCAAGGAAACCAAGGAGATTGACACCTCGTCATGCAAAAGTGGGCTTAACCATATTAATTACCAGGAAGGGTACGTAAGGACGTACCGGAAAGCATGGCAAAAATGCAGAGAAGGAATACAAGGATCTATATCATTCTACTATGAGAGGAGGGAAACCAACCGGAAAAACACCCATCATGCAATACAGCTCCTAAAACAAAATATAATCAGTATCAGAATGGCTCAAATTTCACTATAATACATGGCAAAACAGCAGAAGGAAATCAAGAGGTAATCTATATGAAAGGAAACTAGGGGAGTAAACAACTGCAGCATGCAGCATTGACTCTTAATCTAATTTTCAATGGACAGCTAAGACGTTTACCGTAATCTATAGCAAATGCAGAAGGAAATCAAGGCATCTATCTATAATGAGAGGAGGGGGGAAAACCAAACGGATTAACACCTCTCCATCATGCAAGGTCAGTTTATTAAAATGGCTCAAATTTTAACTGTGAATTACATGGTAAAAAAGATGGAACCCAAAGATATTCACCTATTAGGGAGGGAAACCAAGTGGATATCACCTATATATCATGCAAACTACTCAGAAATCATAATGAATAGGTGGCCAAATCATCCCGTAATATATGCAAAACTGAAGAAGAAACTCAAGGCCTCGTATCTATGAGAGGCAAACGATATGCAGAATAACAGCGTCATACAATACTGCTGCAAATCATACCACAATAACAAACTGGCTTAAAAACTACACCAAGTTCACTGTAAATACAAAGCAAATCAGCCGATGGACTCGAAGAGAGTCATATATATGTGTATATGAGAGTGAAACCAATTCGGTTAACACCTCTCATGAAAATGGGCCCTAATTTCATTATTTAACTATCCGGCGGCTAAAATATACCGAAATACATGACAAAACTGCAAGGAACAAAAAACATTCGTCAAGTATGACGAGAAAAGTAAGCGGGATATTAAACCACATTCCATGGAATTAACACCCATAATGCAATAATGCTCAAATCATACCATATTATCAAAATGCCTACTGTGTAAATGACATAGCAAAGCCGCCCTTGGACTATAAGAGAGCCATTAATATGAAATGTGTGAGAGGGAAACTGCCGGGATAACATCTAGGAAAACGTGTCATAAATCATACGATTAATTAATAGGACAGCTAAATATTCGATAAACAGGTGGCATTCATTATATGAGAGGAAACCAATCGAATTAACACCTCTTATCATGCAATACTGCTGATAAATCAAATAATTAAATTATCAGATGACGAATAAACTATACACTATAGCAAAAATGCAGAAACCTGTAGAAGTCAACAACGTTAGTCTGTCATAAAACCAGCGGATCAAAACCTTATGCAAAGCTGCTTTCTATCTTTCTGTGGGTAAATATAAGCTCCAAATCCAAAAAAGACACTTCACACATAAAACTAGAAGGTACATAAATTAAAACCTTTAAAGGTTGTCACAAAGGCTCACAAAAAAAGGCGGGGAAACCCGTGATTTCTAAAAACGCTCCTCCAGGAGGAGCTACTATTACTTCCAACTCTTAATACTGAGTGAAGAATAACACCTCGCAAGTGCACCTTGGACCTACACGCACAACTAACATCTTAAAATAAACATACAGCAGAGAGTACTTAATTAAAAGGTGTTCAAATAATCTTTACAGGGTGAGTAAAAAAAAAAAACTTGACCCTGATGTGTCCGCCATTTGGAATTTTTAAGTAATATATATCTAACATGTATGGTATCATCTGAAAGCTTAGTTTAATATCTGTAATTGCTGGCAAATATTATTCCACATCGCGTTAGGCATAGACGGAGTTACAGTCGTTTGAACCAAGTAGTCTGTTTTGCGCTCTGTCACGGATTTAGAATTAAAATGAACGGCAACGTGTATTCAAACAGGAATCCGTGGATAGGGGTAAAAAGCTGACTACTTGCTTATAAAAGACTGTAGCTCGCCTATACGATCCGATTGGAATTCTCTTTGCAGCAAATAAAGATAATAAATTGGCTTCCGATAAAACACCACATATGTTAGGTATAGTGATTCAAAAAATCAATAATGGCGGAAACAATCCGGGTCACGTGTTTTTTACTCACCCTGTAGGAAGAAATGGCAATTAATACAGGACTATCAGAATATCGCAACATAAGCTCCGTATACCATGCACTTTCTACCTAAGGTGAGCCGAGTGACATTAAAATTGCTATTGCTTCCATTTTGATAGGCAATTGGTTCAGACTGAGACTCTTAATGGGATGGAATCTGGGTGTGAAAAATCTTTTTGTATAATCGCTTACTACGGCTCTAGTGCATTTAGTTAGGGGGACTGTGGTTGATATGAAGTCCCGTGGGATTTCACTGGTTAAGATCACACCTATAGGAACTACCTTAAGTCCGGCCATAGAACAGAAAGTTTGATGGAGAATTCCCAGGGGTGGCAGATCGCAGCCATCTTGATTTTCAAAATGGCTGACATTTTGTTATATTTCAAATCATAACTCGAGTTCTGCAGGCTAGGAAGCTAGTTTTGGTGCCAAAAACTTCATGGAAACACTACAACTCTATGGAAAGGATAAAGCTAGATTAAAAGAGGAACATTAAGACTGGCAGCCATTTTGTTTTTAAAAGGGCTGCCAAATACCATGTTTATTGTACATGTTCAGCAGTAATTTTAGTGGTGAGTTTTATACAAATTAATTTAGTGGCCACAGTCTCATTTAACTAGTCAAGTGTTATAAAGATGTTTTGGATTTGTGAGAGTAAATAGTATTCTTCCAATCATCTGTATATTGGATTTCAAAATGGCTGGCCATTTTAACACTGATAATGATTTCATATTAAATATTATAGGGCGTTTATGCTAGACCTGAATGTCTGTGAAATTTGCTTCCCAAGAGTCATGATATCGACACGGTCAGAACAGGTATTTACTCATTTACATCTGAAGTGCCCGGGTAGAAGGTTTTATAGTCCGGACTCATCGTCCACCTACAACGGTAAAAAATAAGGCACTTGATTCAGTTGACTGTTGACGCATTGTTCTTATCGTATATGGAGCCCGGATTATAGCTCCTTTTACCATTGCGTGGAAAAACGTGCGGGCTTCAAAACAAACAACGGAATAAAGCGTGAAAAAATAATGTGGCTTGAAAGTCAACGAGGCTATGTTCGTCACCGTTGAAGGTGGACTATAAGTCCAGATAACTATATCTCCTGACCATACGGAAGGCCAGTTTTTTAATCAACGCTCACAAGTTAATGCTTTGGGCACTGAATTACAGTGATGTCACTGAACTGAGAAGATAAATGCACTATGGTATCCTTGTTATAATCGTACATTATAGTGGAATTGGACCGAGTGGGAGATGAATTACATCTGATTCTTATCGTGTCCAAACAATGTGGTTCTCAAATGTGATCCAGCCAGAGATGGTAAACGTCTGGCTGCTTAACTGAATTCCGCAAGGTCCTTGTTGTGCATTGTTGCTCCAGCAGTGGGCAGACCAAGAGCTGTTCCATTGTCTGTCATGTCTGTTCCACAACCAACAGGTAGTGTCCTGTATCTGCTTCCAGGACATTCCAGGTAACACCTTTGCAAGGAAACCTTAGATTGGCATTCTGGTTTCAATCTGTTGAGGCATCGCCATACAGCCCATGAGAGTCAGCTCAGGGGGGAGATGCTTACCAGGTTCAACACCGATAGATGTTACTTAGTTAGCAAGTCTTTCTTTCACACATCCGATTAACCTTTGGTTAAAAGAGATAACAAAAAACACTGCCTATGTACATAGAAACACCATGAATACACACTGTAGAATGTGCGCAGTATCTTTTGTATGAGTCCATTAAAACTGACTGTAGGGTAGTCTGTGAGTGTTGTATTTTAGCGGATGTGGAGTATAGTCTATTGGTATGTCTTTAAAAGTGCACTGTGGAATTTTTATTTGGTATGAGTCCAACGAATTGATTTATCAAGAACAAGTGCACTATAAACATTGCGTTCTATATCATAGCAGTTGAGATGAGGTCGATGTGACCTTAAAACAATACAGCAAGCTATAAGGACACTTCTTTAAAGTGCACAGCGGGTATGTTTAATGGTATTGAGTCCCACATTCCACTTTGTGGTTCTATGTTTACCACAGTGTTAAAGTTTTCTGTCACTGTCGTCAGCATCAACTGTTATGATGCAACTGTAAAAATATCAAAAAAACAACATCGTTCTAGGCGTGGGACTATACCAGTTAAAAAGACATTTTTACAGTGTTACAATTGTGAGTACCCACTGCCATTAAAACAATGTTTTTACAATTCAGTTTTAACAGTGTGGCATTGGTTAGGTCCCACTCTTTCTGGTTCTTGCAATCATCAGATTCGATGAAGAATAGTCCAGAATAGTCCATTCTTTCCAATTTGCACAAATTATGAACATTCAAGCGTGCATCTGGAGAAGGAGCAAGATGTCACACGCTGATTTGCTATCACCAATCCTACCCTACTAAGTGGGGTGGGATAACTCGGATTGGACACTCTCATGTACCAAAAACACATTGGGTGGTAGTGGGCTCGCATGATAGAGCTGGTAAAAGTGCGATCCTGGGATGCCGACCGACCGACCTTCTGATTGTGCCTGTTTCTTACCCTGTAAATCCACACATCAAGAAACTGAGTTTGGTCTCACCAGATCCAAGAAGCACACACAAAGTTCATTCTCCATAGTCTATATGCTACACAATAAATTGATGGCACATCTGTAAGAATTTATTCACCATACACAGACGTCCTTTCTACTATAGCCATTGGCGATACCCAACCCTATATACGAAGACCACATGCCCCTATTACAAATGCTCTGGATGCTCAGAAGGCCGCATTATTCCTTTTCCATGACCCTATATATGGGAAGATGTCACTGGGAGATTTGCAGGCGAGGGAAGCTGCGTAGCAGTCGGTCACAATCCGTTCATATAACATCTCCGGACAGTGAGGATGCTTTCACTTGGGATAGCTATGATCACCCAACCTTAATGTGTATGTGATATTCACTAGTTATGTGATATGGACTCGTGGTTCAGGATCTTTCCAAACTCTCACACAAATGGCCATGAGGAGGTGCGGCTAATAAGATCTAATTTTCAATCTTCTGGTATAAGAATGACCTCTTTTACTGCCAATTTTAGTATAGAGATTTTTTAGAGTAATTGATTTCCAGGAAATTTTGTAAAATGTTATAAACATTATTAAAGAGAGGCAATTGTGTTAAATTTAGTCCATAATCCGCACTTTGTATAATAATGGAACATTTTTTCAAAATATGCTATAGATATGAGTTTAACTTCCACACACGTTTTGGAAGGACTTGAAAAGAATTGGCTCAGATGATGACAAGGATATGCCTTTTCACAACTCGAATGTGGCAGAAACATCGTCTATCAAAGCAATCCTATTAAGTGCCATCAAAGCAATTAATGTGTTTTTTTTTAATATAATTCAATTTTTCGATGTATGGATTTACAAGGCAATAAACAGGCACAATCGTATTGTCTGCCTCCTACCGGTGCAGCACTTTTACTAGCTACCCATGAGATATACCACTATCGGCCGATGATTAGTACAATGACCATGTCAAATCAAGAGTGCGGCGACCCAATTCTACATATGGGATTGTTAGTGATAACAAATTCAGCCAGGGGTGAACATTTGCCTCTGCTCCCCAGATGCATAATTCTTTGGTGACGAATTGAGCCAAGCCTTGATGTGCCAATAATTACTGCAGATGTATAATGGACTGAACGGACAGACAGTACTGGATGTTTCAACGAGTCCTGAAATAATTCCCAAATTGTGGACCTACCAATGGTCCCATCCCTGGCAGATGAGGACGACAACCGTAATTTAGAACCTTAACATTGTCATGATTGTGGTATACAAAGAATAAAAAACATGACGTGAAGTAATGGTGAAGGATCTTGCTCATGAATAAAGCATTTAATTTTGGGGCTCATACCATTAACAACTCCTAAGTGCACTTTAAAAAGTTTAAAATTGCTCACTGTTGCTGTTTTTTGTGGGCCATTCTGCCTATCTGGTCTGTTATGAGAGAGGACTCGTTCAAAGTGAATTGTAATAGTGAGCTTGTTCTTGATAGATCATATTTTTTGTGGGAATCCTACCAATTAAAAACTGCACAGTGCAGTGTTAAGGATCTTATACCAAATAGAGTTATTCCACACAACCAGCTCTAATACAACACCCATGGACTACCCTACAGGAAGCGTTTAAAAAGTCTCTACAGTGGGTTGTGAATATGTGTTGTTTCTATGTAACATGCCGACAGGGTTTTTGGTATCCTTGAATTAGCCCTCGTCGTACCAGGGGGTGACACCCCCGAACTTTCCTCCGGTGCTTTTCGCACAATGCCTTCCAGAATTAATTGTTTTTCTCACTCTTTGGTATAAATTTACGCGATTTTTTTTTTAAAGGTCGCACCGGGGTTAGGTATGCCGTGCCAAGTCAATGATTGTGTGTGTGTGGGGGGGGGGGGAGGTGCCATCAAGATAATTTATGGTACACTTTTTACTGGCACCAGTATTCTTATTAGTATAGCTCTACAACTTAATGTTCAATGTAAAACTAGTCATTGCACCGTTAATTAGAGCTGAAAATCGCATAAAATCCAAATTCCTAACCTTTATATTGCCCAAATTGGATTTTTTGCCTATTTTCTGGAATCTACAATTTTTGAGCTTCCATTTTTTATTACATCATTTTTATGCCATACTCGGTTTGTTCAATACTTTATTTGGTATCAATGGACACGAATAGGACCATAGAAATCCCAATTTAGACATCGCCAATGGTTTAAAACTACGAAGAAGAAATCTTGCTTAATTTGTATATGTTGTCAATGTGAAAGTCTTCGTATTTCCCAAAATGTTGGACTGAAGAATACCAACCCACTCATAAGGGTTATTTCTGATTTTTTTGTATGAATTAAAGACGATGACCTTTCTCCTTTGTAATGCCTCTAAAATGTGTGATAGCTTATGGGATAGATTTGTTGTCATACGATAGCCTTACGAACTGAAAGTGTATTTAGAAAAAGATATGTTCAATATAAGTAGAAATACAAGGCGAGAGCGGATTGCAGAAAGATTTATAGAGGCTTGCTGGTTAAAGTGAATCAACGGGGGGTGTGTTTAAACATTGCTTGACACCGCGCTCAAAATTTCTTTTTGAAAAGGAAAGGGTGAGCAAAGAGGTACCTATCCATAAACATATTAGCGAATGGGGGGTACCTACGATGATTGTAGATCAGTCAGGGCAATTTCAATAGCTTCACTTATTATATTTCTTTCTTGCCTAGTTTCGATTTTTGTTTTTAAACGTTAACAGTTTATAAATTTTGAATTAAAAGCATTTTTTTTACTTTTTTTAAAAAAAAAAAATCGTCAAAATCAGATTTGGCTATTTCATTAAAGTTTAGTTAAGCTAATCTAGCACCCCCCAAATTATAGGAACCAAAGCAAAATCTAATAGGAACACAATACACTTACTACAAAAACGTAAATGGATGGAGATTCATATCTTTGGACACTCTTGTCTTCTTTTTTTTTCTATCAATTATTATTGGCTTAAAAAAAATTACTTAAGAGATTCCTCCAAGACACTTATTCTTCCCTTTATAAGCCTACTACAAATTTAAAATATGTTTACTCCTTTCGGGTAAGATTCTATAATCGTTTAGAGCCAAACATGCCTTGATTTTATATAAGACATTAATGTTTTCGCTCCGAACCTCCGAAAATCATGTTTTTATTGTGGAAATATCACTGCTATGGCCTATAAGTATCCCCCGGGAAACCATATTCATACCTTTCAATTGGACATTTCTATTATGTCACGCCCTTTCCTTTTTAAATGATTTTTATTAATCTTTCACTAAATGTAACCATCTTTATATCCAACATCTTGATTAGTTAAATGGAACTGTGCCCCCATGATAATGAAATTTGTATTGGAAACTCACCACTAAAAATTACTGCTGAAATGTACACTAAACATTGTAATTGGCGGCCATTTTGAAAAACAAAATGCTGCCAGTCTTAATGTCCCCCTCTAATCTAGCTTTATCCTTCCAGAGAGTTGTAGGTGTTTTAACATGAAGTTTTGTCACCAAAAGTAGCTCATAGCACATTCCCAACTCGAGTTATGATTTGAAAATATAACCAAAATGACAGCCATTTTGAAATCAAGTTGCCGCCAAATGTCACCCCCCCCTGGGAATTCTCCACAAAACTTTTTCTCTTTTTTTGGGGGGGGGCATACTTATGGTATCTAAATAGGTGTGATGCTTAATCATTGAAATCCACGGAATTCCACAGTCCCCTGACTATTATATCATCATTGAATTATTGGGTTTTTTTATAATGGTTGTAAACGCTTCCCACGGTCAAAATAAACTGCCTTTACACCTTTACATAATACATTGTACCATGTACTGATATCCTGTTGCCGATTTCAGTTCTATGCTCAGGTATAGTTACCAACATTCTGGATTTTTCCGACATGTGTACCCGTTTCTATGGGAAACAACATTCTACTTGTTGAATGAATGTTTTTCTCGTATAGCTCTTGACAGTGCCGGTTTTGCTATTAACGATGTTTAATGTTTTCTTTTCCCATTCAATAGACACGGAATATCGGAGCCTCATGACACAGCGCATCAATCGGCAAATCCTGATCACCTACTGTAGCAAGAAAAGGAGTGTCTGGCAAATTAAAAACCAGCACCTGCCTTTCTCTCCAGCACCGCACCGGCCTTTTCAGAGAGTGTGATTCACACATACGGAATGTCATGAGTAATCAAAATCCAATCAGATCAAAAGTGTTTTCATTACCTAACATCAAAAGCATTGCAATATAGACAAAGCTACACCTCTACGATGAAATTAAGAGCAAGAAACAGACAACCTATTTTAAAATAGCTGCGCCCTCATGACGCGTATGGGAAAGGTGTCATTTTCCTATATATTGATCTTCCTTGGCTGTCTGCCTAATAATATCACGATAAGTATAATACCATAAGAGGATTTTTTTTTTTTTGGATGGTGAAGATCAGAATCTGATATTCGCCATGATCCCACTAAAATCTAGTGACTTTAACTTTAGACCCTATCCGATATAAACCATACGCAATCAAAAAAGTACATTGACAAGCATTCGCCAGTCAACCACATTTATCAATTTTCAAGTATCTATATAAGTAATAACTAATGCACCACTAGACTCTTCGCAGGTCAACACCCCTAAATATAATCGAAATACACCTGGATTAACAGATCATAGGCCCACTATAGGGCCTCATCACACATAAATTCCGCGACAACAAACAGTAACTGTACCAGATTTACAATTACCTTTATTGCTCTGAAAAAAAAGGCACCCAATAATAGCCACCGATCAAAGAAGATCACTGATTAATGACACCAGGGGCAAATCCCTGGTGTCAGTACCTTTTCGACAGGGAGACTTATAATGGCAGAGAGAAAACTATGCGGAAAGGATTTAGTATTCTGCCACCAGCATGTGGAATTCAGCACTTCAACTGAATACACTCGCATGTTGAAGAAAGAGGTGGCAGAATACGCCCCGGTTCCCATAACCCGGTACGGAGAATGAGATTACTCAACTTGTATCATTTATTTTTAATACAATAATTTCTGCGACTATAACTACCATTACATACGTACGAACACCCCCAACTGCCTTAATTACCGCACATAGGCCTAGTGCCTGATTGAATATCAATTTGAATCTACTATAAGCAGTTGTGATAGTAGGGGTTAATTCAACCCACGTAAAGAAAACCGTACCAACTAATCAAATTTCGGTTATTGTAAAATAAATATGTTCTCACCTCATCGCTAAGAAATCACCTTATCACAATATCGCTCCCGGGGGGCCACTTATATTCAATGGTGGATATGATGCGTGAACATGGACTTCCAAAATGCACCCTAAACACGTATTTTCACCGACTAGAAAACAAGCTAAAATATCCATACAAACAAGTATTGTTTATCTGTTTATGATGCCAACGCGGTCAATATTCGAATGGACCCAGACGAATGGGAAAAGCCTCGGTCGACCGGGGAAAATTCACGCTACGGAATCGCTTAGCCAATCAGCGATAATAACCCACTCGCTCTTATTTAATATCCGGTCGACTGGGATTGCTTGAAGATTGGCCCCGCCTACTTTGCAGTGATATTTCATTCGGCCGGGATTGGCGTGGACGGCCCACTTTACAAACTGTTGTTTGTTACATGTTATTTTCAGATCATTAGGACAAGTAAATTGGTCTGTGCTGCCTCTGATTGACATATCGTTATGTTTGTCGCTATAATAACGGTCGCGGTTTGTCTTAGGTATGGTTATATCTCTTTATAATTTCCGGTGCCATGTGTTCACAGCTTTGGAAACCGAGTTTTTGAACACGCCTCACGATATTTAGAAATATAGAAACCTTTTCGATTTATGGCTATACAGATTGCGTATTGATACAGTGATTTGGAGTTTAATTCCATCATAACCTCTTTGATGGGTTGGGTTTACGATTTGTTTAGTGACGCATCATTTAATTTTAGGGAGGGTTAAAGTTCAAGAAAATAAAACTGGACTTTCCTGCTGCGACTCCACCATAAACTGTAATTAACTTCGCATGACCACTGTATCCGGCACTGTAGAATTATTGTGTCCGGCTATTAGAAACAACCCACATTGTTCTATGTGTCTCCTCAATGGCTATTTTTAAAGTTCTAGATAATGCGAAAAGTTGCTAATCGTATAGGCCTACAGGAATATGGTCATTATGGACAAAAATATTTGGAACATTTCCAAAGTCACCCACATGGACCAACTTAACCACACCCCTCACGAGATTCTCGGTCGACCGGGATTGAGATCCGTCCGAGTGGGTTGTTTAACCAATCAACGTCAACCTGCCACTGGTTTGTGTTGCTTGGGTCTGTCTATAACAATAATCATATTTACAGGACCGTCGTGCGTCAGCCATATTTCACACAAGTTAACTTGGCTCAAAATGATAAAGACATCAACATGTGGTTTTGGATTTAGTGGAGCTAACTATAGCTCTTCAATACAAAATAAGAAATGAAAACCAGATGAAATGCGTGGCTCGTATGCGAAGAGTTCACTGAAAACCTAAATTGGTCAGCATGACTAACTTTAAGTTAGTCCAGATGGTGTTCGTTTTGACTAACGTAAAGCTAGTCAAACAGGCCATGACAAAATATGTGATAGCATTAACCATAGCATGCAATTCAAAAGCTAGTCATGCAGGTTTGACTAGGATGGTCAAAATCGTTTCAAGCTGTTGTGACTAACTTGTATGACTAACAAGCTGGAAGAGGAACAAGGTTAGTCAAATCATATGATGAACAAAATAGGTCATGCCACCTCATACACTGTTAGTTATACAGGCTGAATAGTTTTACGTATAAGCTATAGCAAGCAGGCTGACTAGATGACAGGTGGGTTGTGACTCACGTCAGTTAGTCAGTTCCTGCAGACTGCCTTCGGACTAGTTACAGTTAATCATGCAAAACTGCATGACTAGTTGTGTTTTCAGTTGTTCCAAATTTTGGTTGTGGAATCAGAACGTCATTGTATATGTGTGTGATCACATCCTCCAACGACTTACCTAAACGGTGATGAGATTGGAATTGGGGGGGGGGGCACTCGCTTGAAAAGTGATATGGCGTGTAAGGCTAGCGTTTCAAAACCAGGGGCATGCTGTAGTGCAGGACTTCCTGCAAAAAATAGGGTTTGTGGCGCTGAGCGCCAACCCCAAATGCCCATAATATCGGGTGTTTCGGTGGAGGATTGCAAATTTTCCATAAAATGGGGTCTTTGGGTGAAATATTTGCACTTTTTCTAAAAATAGAGGTCTTTTAGGTGAAAAGTGTTTTAAAATCATTCACCAAAAATAGGGATCTTTGGGTTACAGTGGTAAAATTATCACAAAATTATTGGGTCTTTGGGTGAGATTTTCAAAAAATATGGGATTAATAGGGGGTGACAAAGATGCTGGAAAACGGGGGTCTTTTACAGCTGACATATGCGTCACCTCCAAAATGGGAGCAAACACGCACACACATACCACACCCACACACACACACACACACCCACAAATATTGAAACACGGGCAAATGCGGCACTTTGAGTTTATTACCAGTAGTAGGAAGCGGACATCTTTATTTGACAACAAAATATTTGTTCTTACGGATATATAATTAATTTGGCATCAAGTTTCATAATTATTAATAACAATTTAATTACTCTGAATGTACTGGAAAAGCTTGTATTGTAGTTTGACCAATTCTCCTATCCCACTGGGGACATTCAGTAGTTAGACATTGTTTGACCCGTAGAGCGGTTAGCCTAATTGAGAAAATCATAATTAGAGTGACCATCAACCATGCCACACGATGCATTCCAAATTGTACACCAACCGGAATGTATACATTCAAATCGAGGACAAATCAGATAGAGGAAGAATAATTGAACCGTGAATTAATTCAGTACAGACCAAAAAAGAAAATAACAAACGATTCTAACCGGGAAGTCCAGTAGTTTCCTGGTGTCCGCGGTAGGTGTTCCTTCATCTGTGTGTCCGCGGTTAGGAGGTGCTTACAAACCAAAACACGCAGCGCACAGCACACACACACCCCCACCACAACGCACCGCACCATACAACACGTACAACACGTACAAAGACACACACACACACGTGCCAACAAATGGTTTAATAAACTAGGTCAGGTGTGCCCCTTTGGGGGTCCCGTATTAAAGATTATCCAGGGGTAATCCCCGGGGGTAATCTTTAAAAAACGGGAACCGACAAATCGGGGGATCCCTCTATTTTCCTTATATGAACGATTATCTACGCCCATCAAGAGGTAGTTTAACTGGTTTAAACTTATAACAATTAAAATATGAAAGCTAGTTATATTAGAGGGGAATTATTGTAAAAAAATTTGGTAAAAACGGCGCAAATTGTTGTCGACTTAGCCAGAAATACTACAATGATCACCAGTAAGTAATGCTAAAGGGGCTTTCATGATACACAGCCCTCGTTCCCCCGATATCTTCAAGAGTGGATTTTATAGCATCTGAAACCGGTCCCGGCCAAGGTCTATAGTTATAGCTTAATTTTCGTGTGCAAATCGATCTACTCTACTAAGAAACTCGTTCATTTTGTATTTCTAAACTTTACAGGAAATTATCAAGCGTCTATGGGAATATTGGGGCAGTGCGATTACAACTAATTCGCTCATAATTCTCCAACAAAAAAAAACATCAGTTATCGCAACAGAATTGTTGAAATAACCTTTCTTGTGGATATAGTGAATCATTAACAAACATAATGTTGCTAGGATCAAGAAATACACCTTTAAGTGGATAAAAACCAAGGTATATAATTTAACCAATATCCATTTGTTGTGAAGGAGGAACACTATTTTTCAAAACTGTATTTTTGTCATTGGTAATTTGGAAACATGCTCTTCTTAAGGTTAAAAATACCAATCAATTGCACCGTTAAGTAGTAATGAAAAGGACCGCTAGACCCCCCCTTATCCACTTGCGAGAAGTTACCCATACAGAATATGTTTTGCTACATATATTTGTGGATTTATGCTACTACCTTACACAACTATCATAAAATAGCGTTCTTTAAACCAATTCATATGCTGATATGTAATTGATCCGGACATTCCTTGCCTGTACCAATGAATGGGAAAATTACATGGTTTTGAAAAAGACGCCACACTCAAACAATCAAACACTCAAAAAATAATTTTCGGTATCTACTCAATAAAATCAAGTCTTACCCGGTTTGGCATTTATTTTTATTAAGTAATTCAATGATGAATTATTCTTTACAAGTTATCATTCATGTATTTTAATTGAGATAGCTCAAATTGTTTGAAAGAGTATAACTCGTAATCCTTTTTAAGAGCACTAAGGTCGCACTACGTATGCGCTAATTCAGTACGTACACAAAGAAATTATTAATCAAGTTGCTGAAAACTTAAATTAATGTTATAGGTATGTGGGACAAGGGAATTAAAGGGGAAAAAACAAAGAATTTTTGAAAATTTTTTAGGTTTTTTCTTTTTTTAATTTTTTAAAATATGATTAAAAACTATCACTTATCATTTAAGCAAAATTTTACAGTGGACTACCTACCTAACTGGGAGGAATCGAACCGGGACCTTGCTTATTGGAAACCAAACACTTAACTACAATATTCCGTCAACCTACTGGCCTTAATTATGAACACATTTATTTATTACATTTTTTCTTTCAAATTAATAGATTGCTAAATGAACAAATTATCATACAAAAAAGATGAAAGGACTAAAAATTTGCAGATGTGAAATTTAAGATACCTAAATACTGTTTTTGGTGTCTTTTTGGTTTGACAACTGTCTTGTTATAACTTGAGTTATTTAACTTATTGGATTGCTTTGTTACTTAAACGTATCACAGAATTCAACTTCCACAATCAATTTAAGTTACAACAACAAGTGTAAAATGAGTAATTGTTACGAATTACCGTTACTTATTTTACAGTGCGTTATTATGTATTTTTTGTTCCAGTTCAACGAATCCACGAAAACAATAACAGAAACAAAAAACCGACCCGATGACAAACCCGCCTTCACTTCAAGGGGGGGGGTATGGGGGGTCGCAATGATAAAAAAAAATTAGTGTATGCGAAAATTTGCCAAAAATGCATATCTCCTATATATTGATGTGAAAAAATTTCAAGGGGAATATTAGATTTTTTTAACGATTTATTTATAAAACTAGTAACACATTATTTGGTAAGTGGACGTAAATAAAATACTCATATATCCTTTCCATTAATTTAAAGTAAATAATTGTGTCACTGGGTAAGTGATTTCTATGTATTTTATTGTTTTCTCCCCATGCGATACTTGAGAACAATTATTTTAAAAAATTAATTCCAGGCCAATGGAGCAACCTATATTTCGATTGATTCTTTCATTAATTAATTATGATAATGAGTTAAATGAAATTTAAAAAAAATAATTCCATATTTCACATGAACGCGCCCTCAATTTTGTCTAAATGTTCGAGGCCTATAAACGCGTTTCGGTCAAATAGCAAACATCCAAAACGAGCACGAACGTAACTAGAAAACGTACATGCTATGAACATGGAATTGGCGCAAACAGATTAAAGAAAATACAGGGCTAGGAACCATGAAGGGCCGATTTCAAAATTGTGTTCAAATTCAAATTACGGCCTGAAATTTATGCGATGGTCGACTTGCCGGTTGCCATGCAAACGGTATTAACAAATCCGGCTCATGGTCACTCCGTATTTACCTACCTGAATTATGTCACCCGAAGTTCGTCCCCGTAGCATGTTTAGTTATTTAGTTCCATTCGTTCTCGTGTAGCCAATAAGAGGCCTTACGGGGTTACCTGGCAACCAGAGCAAAAAAAGTTGATTGAATTTTAAAACTTGTGACATGGGCTTACAATATGATATATAACTGATATACCAACGATAAGGAAAAATAAGGAACAAAGAAAAAATCATGTCAAAGTTCACTGCTTCAGGACCCCATCCCCC